>PVLA01016915.1:0-19220 GCA_004027455.1 Hydrochoerus hydrochaeris
TCAATATCAAACTCATCCTAACCATACTACTCAACTGTGGAAAATCAGTATCTCCAACTATAAAGAGGCAGTGAAGGGTATTGTGATTCAGAGACTCTGAGTGTTACAATGTTTCCACTTACATCTATAAGAATAATAATTTCAAGGCTTTTAACAGCAAAATCTAGATGATGCTCCTGATGTCTAGGTCTTATATGAAAAACTAACTGAAATCCAGATAGTCTGGCTTCTGGGAGGAGGCTGGAAAACAGACCACTGATAATATTAATTAGTACTACACAGAAGTCTAACCATATAGAACAAAATGCAGGAAATTAACACAAACTGTGTGAATCTTTTCTAAAATATTCTACAATAATGAACAATAGTGGCTAATGAGTGAATTAGGCCTCAAGTATTGTTCTATAATAACTTGTCTCAATTATCAAGCAAGTCCATCAAGCAGATTGTGAAACTATCTTTCTTCTCTGTAATGATGTAGGAAATAGCATGGTAAGTCATACTACTTTTAATTTATGTTACTTCTCTTGAGAAGTACAATAGAAATAACATTCTCCTTTGCTAAAACTATCTATTCAAGCACTACTGTTAGGGAAATTAATGTTATTTCCATTAATAAGATTTGAAAGAGAAAGTGGTCTTAAATATTTGCAGTATAATTATTTACACACAATGAATCTCAGTCATGCTTAGAAGTGTTTCTGTGGATGCGAACAACAAGAAGGTCATACAGGTAGCTTTAGAAAGGCAATATTTATTGTTAAGCTGCATTTAATATCATACATGAATTATTTGGAAACCTGAGTAAAACTGTAAACAGAAAGCAACTATCTCATATTTTAATCAAAAATATGTCCCCTTAGTACTACCTTGTCATCTCTAAAATAAAAAGGCAACTAATAAGAAAAGAATGATCTTGTGAGAATGACTTATTAATACTAAAATAAACTGGCCTCAATTATGCACAGAAACTATTAACTCCTAAAAAATGTTGCTATTGATTTTTTAAAATTATAACTGTGTAAATTTGAAAACACAAAACTGTCACCTTTTATCTCCCTCAAACTATGAAAAAATTCCAAGTTTTTATTTTTCAATTTGATGTGACACTAAATATTATATAATAAACTTTCCCCCAGAGCATGTAACACATCTAGCAGACTACAATAAAAAATTATTCCAACTTCCCAGAATATTTGTGACAAGTACCATCTTTATGTTTTCATAGATCTGATAAGGTCACAAATTCAGCTAAAGTTATAATCAACCTGCAAACTTAATTAGTTATAGTTTCATTCTAAAACTCCAAGAATTCTTTTTGCCATCATTTCTTTAAATTGTCAGTCACTAGTATAAGGATCCATACATCCTCTAACCAGGCAACCTTAAAATTTTTGGGACTGTCACACACTTCCATAGCAGCAGACACAAAGTCCACCAAGACTTGCTTTCAGCTGACACAACATTTTATGAGATTACTTGAGAATAACTAAATATTAATAAACCTATATATAGAAGATAAAGTGCATAAAAACATAAATATGAATGCAAATATGGATTTAAATTATATGTATTTTCATCTATATACCTAAATTGCCTTTCTTTGCTCCAGAACAGGGGTCAGTAAATTTATTTTCTAATATTTTAGTCCTTTGGAAGTATATGATCTCTGTCACAACTATGCAAAAGCAGCCATAACCAATATGTAAACAGAAAAGCACAGCACAGTTCCAATAAAACTTTACTCAAAAACCTGCAGATTTCGCCCTAACAATAATTTGCTGATCTTCTATTGCCTAGTGTTTTAAAGTGCAAATTTTTCCACACTGTGTTATAAGTTTTGTCAATCACATCTTTTTCAAGATGAAGAATAGGATAGGAGAGGACGGGAACATCATAGAGTTTAGCACATGGCTAGAGTTAGTATTACTTTATTAAACTTCTTAGCTTTTTACATGTATAAGTGTGTACTGAGCCTTAATCTATAATTAATTCTTTCCAATGGTCATGGTAGCCAGAAATCTTGTATATCATGACTTGAATTATAGTATAGGACTTGTTCTTGGAAAATAAACTGCTTGATTCAGCTAGTGACTTATACAATAAATTTAAAATTTGTGGGCTAAATATCTGAGAAAATAATCCTAAGCAATATAAATTTTTAGTGCTAAGATGTATCAGACATGAGACTCACAAATTGATTCCTTTCCACTTGCATTTCCAACTCTGCTGTGCTCCTAGAAGCTCAGAATCCAGGGTAGACCCATTCTCCCTGAGAAATAAGCTGCAACTATCTTCCTGTGACTTAACTTTCATTGTCTTCCAAATACATCTGATCTCTCTCTTTTTCTGAAAACTTAGAGAAAGTTTTCAATGTATTACACAGTATTTACAAACATTATCAACTATTACTGTGCATTTTTTCAGGGAAAAAATCATCATCCGAGTTGTTTCTGAAGATGGTTCATTCTTCCCCAGAAAGTTCAAAGGTATGTGTTTTTGGCTTTGCTACCCCCTCTAGCAGTGACTGCCTGAACTGCAACCATGCTATTTCCAGTGTGATTTCACATCTCTCTGCCTTGCACCCTACGACTTTGGTTCTTTCTGTTCATTCTCTCATACTGAAAAGCTGTATTTATCCTGTACCTCTTTGGTAAGAACAGCTTCCTGATTGGCATTCCAGATGGAGACATGCTGAGACTTTCCAGGGATATATTCAAATACAACTGCAGCCAGGTACAAGTAAGGTCACTTGAGTTAATGCTGAAAATAAATGTATATAGATACATCACTGTCACTGTCATCTTCAACAGCAACTGCTATGTAGCTACTTGTTAAAAAATGCAAAAAACAACTTCCAATGGAAGCCATTGTTTTTAAAATTACAATTCAAGACAAATAAACCACAAATATATTTAGGGAATAAAAATGCTTAGGCCAATATATAAATATAGTAGTTGAATAAACTTATGGCAGGTAGGTGACTATTTTATTGATCATTTATTTGCCACTGGTTGTTATAGCTTTCTGGGAGAAAAGTAGAAGACTTTTTTAAACAGACAAGCAATAAGTTTAAAGTTTTGCTTCAGAATTTATTATGATTGAGATGCTGAGATCTCTCCAACTCATTGCCAGCTGGTACAAAACACAGAAATAAAGTAGGGTAATTTAAGGTTTCTACACAGAGAGTTGTGTGAGTCCTGAAACTACCCAAAGATCTTAGAGGTACAAATGAGCAAAAAATGAAAATGTCCCACACAGTGGCCAATGAGCCTAAATTCAAAGGTCTGCTAAGTTAATTACTATTTATTTTCTTCATATTTTGATAAGTAATAAGCAGTGGATCTACACTCAAAGAGTTGCTGATGTACATCCTAGTCACTGCTTGCTGATTGTTAGCCTCTGGCCTATGGTCCGTCCTCAAGACATCTAGCCTGCCACCTCCCTGTGAGATGCAGCAGTAGCTGCTATATTCAGCTGCCAGATTCTGGCCCTGAAGAAGTCACACTAGCAGCTGTGATAAGTCTTCACTCTTTGATATTTGTTTCCCAAATAGAGGTGATTTTTAATCATGGTTTTGGGGTAATTTAATTCAGTAATGTAAAAAATATCCCTATAAATTGGCTCATTCTTGATCTTGACATCAGAGTGAACTATATGTAAGCAGTCTGGGGAAGAAGAACAAAATTGAATCAAAATATCCAACTCTTCTACTTGGAAAGGCAGCTACTTACCTACATTTATATTCTCCAAGAGTACATTATTAATGCTGCCTTCAGTGATAATCAGCCACATCTATCACAACCCAAGCTGCCCATCAACCGTTGTCTGAGAGTTCCAGACTCAATAGTAAATCATGTCCCTTCAAAATAATACTGTGTTTTCTGCAATCAATTTTCTCTTAACTTCTGACTAATATTCATGACAGGATATGATAGGTATTAATAGTCCTCTACATGCCCATAACTTCACTAATAATAGGGGAAAGTCAGAAAGTTGAATTTCTTTTTATCTCTGAATATGAGAGCAGTTTGCACTTGAAAAGAAAGAAAAATGCCATATTTAGTTAGGTAGAGTAAGTAAAGTAAACTAGAGCCAGAAATACGTAAAATAGTGAACACATGTAAAAGAATACTATCCATTTTTGGAGATTAAAAGTTATTGAAAGACATTGGAGAAGACAATTAGAAGTTTCAAAACTAAATGACAGAAAAATATGATTCTCTCTAACTTGACAGAGCAATACAATCATTGTAATTCCTAACAAAATATCAAAATATTTTGATTAAAATAGATGAGCTTAACAAATATTTGAGATAAAACCAGCAGAAAGAGAAAAATATTTGAAAAATATTCATAAGACAAGGGATTAATATTTAGGATATATAAGGAGCTCAATATAAAAATAGTAATAATGCAATTTAAAAGCTGAAAAATTTTCTGAAAAGATGTTAGTCTAGAAAAGACATACAAAGGGCCAATGTATACTAAAAGAAATTAACATCCTAATCATTAGGCAAATACAAACCAAAACCATAATGAGAGATCACCACACACCTGTTAGCATGGCAAAAAGAGAAAACAAATCCAAAAGAAAAAAACAAATGCTGACAAGCATGCAAAGAAAGGGGATCTTTTATACCCCATGATAAGAATGTAAATTTACATAGCTGCTATGGAAAACAAGAAAAAGAGTCCTTAGAAAACTGAAAATAGGACAACCAAATAATGCAGCAATCCCATGGCTGGGTATATAGCCAAAATAAAAGATGCTGGCATATCAAAGAGTTACCTAAAATCTCATATTTATTGCAGCACTGTTTAAAGTATCCAAGATAGAAAATGAACCCATATGTCCACCAACAGAAGAACAGACAAAGAAAATACGGTGTGTGTGTGTATATATATATATATATATATATATGCAACAGAATACTATTCAACTATAAAAAGTAAATGAGATCCTATCATTTGCAGTAACATGGATAGAACTGGAAAGACATCACACATCATGTTAAATGAAATAAGCCAGACACAGAAGGACAAATACATGTCTTCACTTATTTGTGCAAACTGAAAACTTAGTCTCATAGAAGAGGATGTAATAGTGACCACTAGAGGGGATTATGGGGGAGGGACAGACAGGGTAAATAAGATCCCCTAAAACCTCTTCCTTCCTGTTGGGCTGAGTCAATATCCCTCCCTTCCTATCCTCACAGGACAGGCACAGGGCCCCTTCACTAGCCCGAGCTCTAGTCTCACACATAGCTGTCAATCTCCTGATAATCCTATCATGACTCAAATACTGTACAAGTGACAATTTGACTCTTGCAACATTATTGTAGACTTCAGGTCACATCAAAGGGGTAGCCCCCCCCCATAAAAGACACTATGACCTTACCAAAACCACTAACAAATGATGGGCAAAACATAAAAAGTATTTAAACACATAATAAAAAAATAATAATAATATAAAGAGCCCCCCCACCTCTGCTAATGAATTAATCACCTTAAACAAGATGATCCACCCAGTGGATGGCTTTGCCAAAACCCCAGGCAGCTGAGTCCACAGGCCAGGTGTGCTGCCTGCTTTCCTAAAGTCACCAACCCAAGGCCTGCATACAGACCTCCCTGTCACTACAGATGGGGGCATCTTCACCGCCCAAGCCAGCCCAGTGCCTAGTTCAGGATGCACATGGCCACAGCTGGCACTGCCCCATGGCTAACAGCCCGCGTGCTCAGCCCACTTGTTTGCTACCCTGGATCCTGCTGCATTCCTACAGGACTCCTGAGAGATTGAAATCTAGACTCATCTTCCTCTAAGAGGCATGATATGAATAAAGATGATTTATTTCAGAAAACATAAAAGGACTTGGATTACTTTGTCAGGATTTTTATTTCAAAACTGCCAGATTGATTATTTATACATTGCTGCATCTAGAAATAAGTTTTAGCAATTTTATTTGGAAAGAAATAATATTTAGAGTCAGGAAAAAAGTCCCTGCCTCTGAAATTGCTGTAGAAATGAAGCAATACTTCATTTTAAACCCTGTTACTTTTGCAACTCATTGATTTTTCAACTCAAAAATTTTGTGCATATTTTGTTTAGGATTCTTTCAATTGTAAGTGACAGAAAACTTGATTTGAACTGGTTTAAATGAACAGAGCAACTTCTTGAGAGAAATAAGTAAAAACTATAGGTCTTTTTTTCCCCAGAGGTTGAAATTTCTCCAGGATTTGGGCATCTCTCTCTTGATTTTTACTCTATTGTTCTCAGGTTACCTTAGGTTCATGGTGCTTTTAGTTACAAAAGATATAGGTTCAACCCTAAACCTGTACCTGCTGGGAATATAATGTTCTGACTGGCCACATCTGAGTCACATTCTCACTAATGAAGAAGAGAGGGAAGTTGTTTGTCAGAGGAAAAATGGGATGATTTTATCCAAAAAAGAAAAAAAAGTACATGTTGCATGACCAAAATGGAAGATGACTATAAATAAATATAATGATAATTGACATATTTGAATTTCATACATAAATTCAAGAGCACTTTTAGTCACTTTTTAAGTTTATTTAATTTGCATTAAAATTTTTGAAAATTTAAAAACCTTTATTAACAGAAATATTTTCTAGGAATTCTACTGATCTTAGTAAAATAAATAAAGCATACAAATGATATCTTGCAAGCTTAATGAACAAATTGTTGTTAATATTTTAGGAAGTATTAGAAATTCTACAAATAAATTGATCTCAAAATTCTGGTCTTTAAAAACAAAAAGTAGGTCAGCATTAGTGTAATATTCTCTGATCCTTGTTGTTTTTATTTTTTGCATTAAGAATTTATGTACAGTTCCTAAGAGAGCTAAAGTAATTAGAGATGAAAAATCTTTAATTCTCAGTGATTCATTCTCCCTCCCATCTCTGTAGGGTTCCATAGGAAGCTGCTTTGACATATCATCTGCTGTAAATTACTTTAATGACTTCTTTAGCACATTTAACTCCTACCTATGAAAGTGATTTAGTTTCTTAATTTGTGTAACACCTGAACACATAAACATCAATATCATTCAGATACCTGAAACAATGTCATGTGTTTTAAGACTTAAAGACAAATTAATTTCATCTCCTAAAATTAGTCATTTTCACATGCAATTCTACATAATCAAAAAGTTTCAGTTAGATTAATAGTGTTGAGATTGTTGCATTTTCACAAATAAGAATTTCACTAAACATGAGAAGAGGTACTGCTATAATAGCATTATTTCTAATAGGTCGATATCTAATATATCCAAAATTGAAGGTAAATGTTAACTATTTTTATGTGCAGAGGGTATTATATTTTCTAAAAGCATTTGAATGCACTAAGAGTTGATGTAGAAACATTAACTGATTAGAGATTTATTTTTAAATTCAAAGTCTACTCAAAATATTTATTTTTTTCAAATTAATGGAAACTCTTATTTTGGACATATTACCTGCACCAATTCAAATTTCAAGGATCCTAGGTTCAAGGCCTTGAAGAATTTGGCTGATTTCACAAGAGGGTTACAGGCATTAATTAAAAAGAGAGTATTAAAAGATAATATATGTCTGCGAACTCAAAAAAAGAGCAATTTTCCATATGAATCTTATTACCAGTCAGTGTCAATTGCTACTTTTGAGCCTTTCTCAATATCTCATATCTTCTCAATATCTCATAAAATACTCAAAAAATTAAGAGGAATTTTTTATGTAACACTATCTCACATTTTCAGTATTAAGATACACATGCATATACACCTGCACACACTAATGAGTATCACTAGCTTACTACTTTAGAGTGATGGACTAGATGGAGATATACATTATTCAGTGACACAGTAAGGAAAAACAGGATTGAGTAGCAAATTACATATAAAATAACACTGTATATAAAATAAAAATTGTTCAATAAAATATTTTAGAAATACTTGCTATGAAATAAAACTGGGAAAACCTAAAAACCTCTAAATATAATATGCAGCCTTGAACATTAACCAAAGAAAATAGTCAATTAGAACATATTTCTACTTCAAAAGTCTGTATTTCTTAGTTACACTATGATATTCACAAATGCCCATGGAGAGACAGGTTAGTTGTGGAAGAAGCACTAAGTGGTCAAGTAAGAAATACTCATTAAATTTTCCTTTGATGCTAACAATAGAAAATCTTCATAATCAAATTCTAGCTCTATAAGAAAGATAGGAGCACAGGTGGAGCCCATAAACAGAGGCAGCTAAGCTGTCTAGTGAGCTCTTCACAGCCACAAGCTCCCCCTCCCCGCCTGCCCAGCTCCTCCTCTCTGTCCACACCTGCTTCTCTGCAGACCCTTTCCCCAGCCCTCTGAGCTCAACATGCTTCTGTATTCTCTGTCAAAAAACTTCCTAACTGCTTTTCACAGTTTCCTTCTCTGTGCTCCCAAGGACTTTGTTGGAACTGAGTTCTTAATAAGAACCATAATAGTTTATATTTATGTAACACTTATTGGCACTCTGAAGTCCTTTACATATGCAAGAAACACTTTGAGGTGTGCTATTGAGATTAAACAGTATTTGAGGAGGCCTGTTGGATGCAGTGATTGGCCACACTATTCAGCTTCCATGGACAGCACAGTAGCCAAGCTTGGTGCTGGACACTGTAATCCCAGCTCCAGAGAGGCTGAGAGATTGCCACAAATTCGAGGACACCCTTGGCTACATAGTGAGTTCATGGCCAGCCTGGAGTACATAGTGAGACCCTGTCAAAAAAACAGAAAAAGAAAAAGAAAGAAAGAAAAGAAGGAAGAAAGAAAGAAAGAATCCACTGATGACACAAACTACAGAATTGGGTCCAGTTTGTTTTGTCTCCTCTATTTAAACTCAGGCTTTTTTGGAGAGATCACTTCTTACTGATATTTTTATATCAGAAGTTAATAAGGAAGGAAAAACAGGATTGAGTAGCAAATTACATATAAAATAACACTGTATATAAAATAAAAATTGTTCAATAAAATATTTTAGAAATACTTGCTATGAAATAAAACTGGGAAAACCTAAAAACCTCTAAACCATAATTGGGTCCCATTATTCATATGCAAATATGTGTTAGACAAATAAATTACTAATCAAATGACTAAATTCTTGCTAAATCACTTACCAATTAAACTTTCATGGGAAAAACAAAGGAATACTTATGAAGTTGTAGTAAACACTAGGAGGCTGGACATTTTGTTTTCTTTGTGGCTTGTGTGTGCATATGTGTGTGTATGTATGTGTGTACTCATATGTGTATGCATATACAGTCATATACGTCATGAAAACAATTTAGTGAATGTTGAACTGCTTGTATTATGATAATAGTATGTCAGACAGAAGACTAATAAGTAGAATACACCAATACCTCAAAATTAGTCCCCACAAAATAAAAGATCCAATCAAAAAAAAAAAACCAGGAAACTGAAATGAATAAACTCAGAGAAGTAAAAATGACCAATAAATACACGAAAAAAAGTTCAACATTCTGGCCATTAAAAAAATGCAAATTAAAACAACACAGAATTCATCTTGCACCAGAGAGAATGGCTATCATCAAGAAATCAAGTAGTAGCAAATGCTGGGAAGGCTGCAGGGAATAAAGAATCCTTCTACACTGCTGATGAGAATGGAAGCCAATAAAACCACTATGGAAATCAGTATGGAGATTACTTGAAAAACCAAAACTTGAAATTCCATTTGACCAAGTTAATTCCCAGTTAAAATAATTCCCATCATGGAAATCAGTGTGTCACTTCCTCAAAAAAACAAAACAAAAAAACCCTAGAAATTCCTTTTGACCTAGCTATTTCCCTCCTGGAAATCTTCCAAAAAGAATGAAAGACATCACATTACAGTGAAACAGTGATCCTATGTTTATAGCAGCACAATTCATAATAACTGATACTATCTTGGAAATGGTCTAGATGTTCATCAGTAGATGAAGGAATAAAAAGTGCAGTATTTCTGTATAATGGAATATTCTGTCATAAAAAATAAACTTGAGTCATTTGCACCTTGAGACCACATTAAGTAAAATAAATCAGACACACAAATTTAAATATCACAGTTTTTCTTCTATTAAAAATTCAAAATATGAATAGAGCAAACTAAAATATATATAATATGGAAAAGGGAGTGAGATCTTTCACAAAAGAGAAGCAGGACAATAAAAGGAGGAAATGGGGAGGGAGCAGAAACGAAGTGGATGAAAACAAGAATTCAGATGTATTATATATTTGTACCCACTTCCTGTGAAGAAAGTAATCATTATATATTGCAAATATGTACTGATTTTTTAAAATGTCCTTGAGGAAGAAAGATTTTAATGCCTAATAATATCATAGCCACCTTATTTCATATGAAGTTCACTTCCTGATGTTAATACAATGAAATTGATGTAGGGGAATGGAACTCCTGACCTACTATATGTCCGGTATGTTCTCTAAAATCAAACAATGAATTTTAGGAACAACAGAGGCTAACAGCAGAATATATTTATTGAAGGAAAGAAAGCTACTGTCTGAGAGAGAGACAGAAGGGGAGTGGGTTGCCAAAGATTCCATCTTTTCTAGGGACTTTTATAGAGTAAAACCATGAGATGAGATGGGTCCAAAATGTGGACAGATTGGAGATTCACAAGGCAGACATTCATGAGCTGGGAGAGAACCAGCAAGATTGATTGTCCAGGTAAAATTGACCAAATCAGGGACAAATGGGGAAGTGAGTCACTAGCAAGCACATATTCTTACAGAGCAGTGACTCTTCCTGTACGGGGTTGGGATGGCAGCTCCTGGCTTCCTCAAATAGGTGATCCATACCTATTTAGAATATCAATCTATCCCTGATGTTTATACTTACGGTGTGGTTACACTTGTTTTGCCTTCTATCTTGAGAGCTGGCCCACAGCAGGTGGTGTGTGTCTCCTCCAAGGTCACAAGACATCTGGTCCTCTGTGCCAGCTCCCTCAAGGGTCTAACCCTGTCTGACTGCCTATAATATTTATAACTCTGTCTAACAGCTGTCTACATATAATAAAATGATCTAATGACACATCTCTCAGAATAGTTCCCTGTCTTTAACTAATACATTACTGAACAAGTAAAACAGAACTTCTTAAAAACAAATAGAAATTCATTGCACTCACAAATACATTTTATCAAGTTTCAAGTTTTTCTTAGCCCCCTACATTCAGTATGTCTTGTTTTTACAGTGAAAAATCATTTATTTCAAGGTTTAGGAGAAACATAACAAAGAATAAATATTTCTCTGAAAACATGAAATTGAATTTATGTGGTAAACTATACATTGTAATAATATACATCTAATAAGACATATTGAAAAAATTTAATAGATGACTTAATACATGCAAGAAACTCAGTAAACATTTAATGAAAAAATGAATACATGTGATATGATCCAATCAAAAAATTGTATATATGTGTATAGCATTTTTCATTTTTATAAGCAATATACATACATTTGAAATATAAAAACTTTTAACATATTTCTGGGTACTAGGAATTCAAATAAAGTTTTAGTTTCTTCCCTTTGCTTGTGACTCTCTTGAAAGTGCTTTTCTAGTTTGCTTTGTCAGAATGATTTGACTTTTAAGGGGAAATGTGCATTTCATCATAAAGATGAAACACAATATGCTCATCTTATTCTGCCTTCTAGACAATTTTATTTTTCTTGAAAACTTGGTAAGTAGAAAAGATAGATCCTAAAGAAAATATATTTCAAGCATGAAAAACAACTACACTCGACTAAAAAGAATGAAATCTTCATTTCCACTGTAGTGAAAAGTATAATTTGCATGTGTTCCATCATCATCGAACTTCTGTTTCAAAGTCCACAAGAGCACAACAAATAAAAGATTCCCATAGCTAAAACAGTCAGTCAACTCCAAGTCCAGATGAAGTTTAAGCCCATGAGGCATTCCACAAAGCTTTGGACTTTTACTCAATATGTTCTTTGCATCTAAACTATTTATATTAACTACTTTGTAATTGCATCTTCGAAATCCAAGTAACCAGGATTACTGGTTGAGTTAGCACTTGAGTTACAAAATCTATTTGTAATTCTTGCTGGTCATCTCTATGGCAGTGGTGTTTGACAGTCTGGGAGCCCAAATTCCTTTGAGTATCTGGTAAACTCAAACGTGAAGAGGAAACACATATATGAATAAATACCTCTAATTATACCTCTAAGAGGAGTTAGACTCCCTAAAGCCCACTTAGGGACCCTACTTACATCAGAGGACTTCTCCACTTGAATACGTTTCCTCAGAGAAAAGCTGGAGACATTCTCCCAACTTGGTCCTTTCTGTGGAGAAATCACTACAAAAAAGTGATATCACTTTACAGAGAGTGGTATCAATAGCATTAGATTTAAGGAAATGTTCTTATTGCTCTCTTAAAGTTTCTTACTTAAAATCCAACAAATGCCATTATGGTTGATACATTTTGTAAACTTGGGAAGTTTAGAAGTTTAAGAGACTTCATAGAGAGTCAGGATCCTCACTTTGTAAATATCCTCAGACCCTGCAAGAGGAGGGCACAGAGATTTTGTGAGTGCTATATCTGTCCTGGTGGGGGAGGGTGGTCTGCATACAAATTTAAGGGAGGAAAAGAGGCTCACTTTTTCCCTTTTTGCTCTGACTGCTTTTGCTGGCTGCTGCCTTGAAGTATTGCCTTGGTGCTATGCCACCCTGCCTTGGAGCCAGTTGATGATGTACTGAAACCTCCACAAACTGCAAGCTAAATAAAGCTTTCTTTCCTTTATTTGGGGTGCCATGTATTTTGTCTTAGCAATGAGAGAAAAGTAACCAACACATTAAATAAGCTCCTCTGTCCCACCCCACTTTATTTTGCTGTCCTTCAAAAGTCCAACAGGCCACAGACATAAGCAGTGTAAGGAATTCCTAGATCTGCTGCTTCTGGAAGCAAGAACCCTTGAGAGTATCATGCTGTCCAAGATGAGCAAGCAGACAGGCTGAAGAGCTGGTTTTCACAAGCAAAGGAGGATGAGTGTTGGTAAGTGTTTGTAACTCAGAGATCCCAATGAGTCTTACATGGCAGCTAATGTGTAAGACCCTTAGTTAGAACATACTCTATCCAGAGCAACAGTAATGATCTTGCCACATTTTCCATTTAAAAGTGAAAGTGGTTCCAATTGGCATTTATTTATAAATCATAGAATCCCTAGGGTCATTCAAAACCTATCAAATGTTTGTGAGAAAATCTTTTCTGTACTAATTTAGGTATTTTGAAATTGTGCTATGTATTTAAATACTTTGAAGGATATCCAACTTAGGGAGCAACAAAATTTAAAAGCACCTCATTAAATTTGCATGATGATTAAAATCAAAATAGTCTAATTTGTAATTGTGCATATGTTATTTACAAATACTTTCTTCTTTTAATATAATGAATGAATGTTTGGTATTCATGCAGCAGAATTGTAAAACAATTCTTTCATTGGGGAGAAAGGAGATAGTCCACAGAGGAAACCTTGAGAAGACTAATCAGTTTTCCCAGTTGCTCATTTACTTTTGTTCATGTAGAAATTAACATTAGGAAAATCTGAAAGGTACACTGCAGAGGAAATCTGATGTTTTAACTTCTCTTTACCAGAGATCAATGGTTTTACAGGGTCTTGGGTGTGTACCATGAAAGGGGCAAAGCCCTTGCAAAGCTCTGTGCCTCTGCCTGCTGAGGATCCAATCGGTAGAACTTTGTTGAAGGGGAAGCAGTGTAGATTTTGCTGAATAGAAATCTATTTGGATCTATTCATTTTCCTCTCTTTAGATCCATTACAACTCTAACTCATATAGCAGAACAATGTTTCCAAGGAAGCACTGATTAATGTCCACCATGAACAAACAATAGAAACAGGACACGTTCTGGATGATTAATTCTACTTTTGGCCAAGCTGAGGATAGGTGGTATCCCCACCTGGAAACTGAAGCCCTGTGGATAAATGTAACCTCCTTCAGACTGCTTCAGCAGAGGTGCTGCCAGACAGAACTGAGTAAACTCACATGAAAGTGATTTTTCAGAGATCCATTTCATTTCCATAGCAAGACAAAATCACAGTCATAGTCTCAATACTTTTGCCCTGTTATAATACACTGTGACCCAAGATTTAAAAAAAAATCATTCAGTTTTAATAGAATTACTTTAAGTATAATGTGTTTTTTATGAAATATTAGCCAAACTGCATAAACTTGTAAAAAAATGTTTTGTGCTGGTTAAAAACTGTGCTATCTCAGAGAAATAAGCCTGATTTCTGAAGCTTAATGGGATGTTTATGTCATTCTTTGTAGATAGAAGAAATTGCATGCAACTAATTAACAGATTAATCTGATGCTTAAAAAATAGACCTGGAATTAAAGTAAGAAATAGGAATTTTACTCATGAGTGCTTTTCAGCTGTTGGAGAGTTTTGGACAAAATAATGTAGCTGTTAGTTTCTCACTATGTTAAATTAGGTTAATATTACCTGACTCTCTTAGATAACAAAATAGAAATATATTTACTATGCTATACAAAAGAAGTTACATTATGAATCAACACATTAGTAAAATATTTCAGATACTCCATTTCAATAGCATTCTGGTTTCACTAAGGAAG
This sequence comes from Hydrochoerus hydrochaeris, assembly GCA_004027455.1. Classification (NCBI taxonomy): domain Eukaryota; kingdom Metazoa; phylum Chordata; class Mammalia; order Rodentia; family Hydrochaeridae; genus Hydrochoerus; species Hydrochoerus hydrochaeris. The sequence continues at coordinate 14,662 of PVLA01016915.1, forward strand.
CTTCCTACTCAGCTCTCCCAGTTCAGAAATTGAGTAAGTAAAACTGATAATGTTCTACAACTCTGCAACCTCTTTTATCTGGCTCCTAAAAGATGTTCTGTGTTCTCTGCCCTAAAGCTCATAAGAGAAAACAAAAGATGTGAAGAGGAAAACCTAAGTAACCTCAGACCAAGACATCCAGAAGCACAATCTGTCCTAATCCATATTATACTTCTCAACAGAGAAGCAGCCCTGGAGAAAGGGAAAGGGACTGAGCTGCCTTGATGATAATTAATAATGACCATTACTGCAAATCTTGTGGGAAGGAGTCCTTTTCACACTAAGCATTAGAAGCTATTGCATCTCTTAAGCCACCACCCCAACATGCTGTCAAATGGGTTGCAACCTTAGTGTAAAATCTAATTTCCTTTGCAGTACCAAGTGATAAATATACTTACTAAAGAGGAAAGGAAGAAAGAAACCAAAGTTGAAAGAAAAGTCAGACATCTCTGGATGTTCAAGAAAAACCAGTGATTTACTTTCTGATTTGTGAGAGAAAAGATTTATGTTCATTGTACCTTTTCTGTATTTGGTATTTTTTGCTGTATGACAAATTACCCCTTTAATTTAGCAGATGAAAACAGATTCTTGATAGTCAAGAATTGAAAAGAATCAGCTGGATGTTCCTGCTCAAGTTTCCTCACTGGGGCAGTAAATGTCTCAAGACTCAACTGAAACTAGAGAATCTGCTTCCATATCCTCTGTGTGTTTATTGACTGACATCACTGACATTGGCTGGAGGTCTCACATTCTTACTATATTCCTCTGGATAGAGTTAAATGTAGGTTACTTTGTCCTGAGGAAGAGATGAGCAAGACAGAAAGACAGAGAGACAGAGAGAGGGAGAAAACAAAATAGAAGGGAAAATCTTTTGAAATTCTATTTCGTTAATGAATTATCATCATTACTTTCCTACATGACAGACCTACCACAGTATACAAGGGTGGGACAACTTGGAGGTGAGGAATCTTGGAGAATGACTGCTGGCTTTCTAACTTACAAGGGCCATGCAAGAAAACAGGCTGAGTGACCACAGAAAAGACCAGAAGCACAGTTGGAAGTTCTGAGGATAAGGCAAATAATCTGCCTTTCCACTAATTTTATCTTTTTTAACCCTAAAGTCAAGATGTTTTCACTCTCTACTTATAAAGTATGCATAAGTGCATTAGATAAGCTGGTTAGTATTCTCCGGTTTCCAATTCAAATTCAACAAATAGGAAATAACGTGAAATCTCTATCTGTGTCTCTGTCTCTGTGTCTGTCTGTCTCTCTTTGTCTCTCTTCTTCTCTCTCTCATACTCTGCCTTTCCCTGGACAGAATTAAGCTGTTATTTTGGGACAAGTCAGTGAAAAATAAAGCAAAATAAAATCTTGCTAGGGTAACTAGAGTGATTTTTAGGAGAGGGCAATTCAGTTAGTGCTTTCCCCAAAGAAAAGACTCTTCTAATAGCCAGACTTGTGCCTGGCTTCTCTCTGGCCAAGATGCTTTCCACCACAAGCCAAGAACAATTGATCAGATCAATATTTGTGTATTAGCCAGATTTCCAACACTGTGACAAAAGGAAAAAATTTTAAGGAGGAACTATTTCTTTCAGTTCATGTTTCAGAGGTTTCGGTCTCTGGTCACTTAGCTCCACTGCTTTAGGCCTGCAGTAAGACAGACAGCACAACAATGGGAGGGCACAGTGAATTAAACTGCCCTCCTCACGCAGGCAGCAGCAGGAACAAGACATCTTCTTCTGGAGCACAGTGATCTGCTCCCTGTATTTAACAAGACTTCATATCCTTTAATGTCTATCACTTTTCAATAGTTTATTCAACCAGGAAAGCTTCAGTGAATTAATTTGTTGATAAACCTAGAACCCTCAAGATTTAATTAGTTCTCAAAAGCCTCACATCTGAACATTTCTGCCTTGCAAACTAATCCTTTAATACATGAACCTTTGGGGAACATTACATAGACAGTCTGCAGCAACTCAGAGCTTAAACTTTAGTAGCTGACATCCTGAGAAAAGGGGCCTCTCCTTTCCTTAAATATTCACAGATGAGAGAGATTTAAAATATTTTGCTTTTTAATTTGGTGTTTTGTGATGAAAGAATGTAATATTGAAAGAAAGGTGTATCAATCAAGTGTCTGTTTTTACCCCAATATTAGAAGAAGGTATTTGTGGTGGAGTCAATATCATTTCTTCTGTCCCCCCCTCTCTAGACTTTCTGATCAGCTTTACCATGAACTCAACCCCAGAATCCTGAGTTGAGAATCCTAACCAACTTGAGCTATGGTTAATGATGAATTTGTGTTATCTCTTCAACAATTAATGCACTCTGATAAATAATTCCAAAATGTCCTTCCACATAAAGGACTCTGTTTACTTATATTTCATTGTGTTTCAAGAATTGTTATTGTGACTTATAATGACTTATAAAATACAACAGAAAATAATATATAAACTAATTGTGAAAGAAACAAAACTGGGGAATCAAATCCATGGGACATAAAATTGAGCAAGGAAAGTAGTTATTACAGATGGGTAACAAATTTGGCTCTAAACTTAACAGCATGCCAATGTGATAAGAAAACTGTCTCAATTCTGTTTCCATAAGAAAAGTATTAACAAGTTTCTAAGGAGAATGACTGTTTAACAAAGACCAGTGAGAGCTTGACACACACAGGACAGAATTCAATAGCATTCAGACAATAGTGAGGCACAGAACTGTTTCATAAACTGACTTGCTCAGAACTCCATAAAAAAAGAATGAGCTGCAAACCCATATGTGGCTGAGATTGTGTTGATCCTATTTCTTTTTCCTGCATACACCAAAATTCTATACTTCCTAGCCTTCTTTGGGGGCAGATTGAGACCATATGACTACTGTTGGCCAGTGCACAGTACATCTGAGGCAGGACATAACACCTCTCCTCTCTTCTTCTCTTGGGTGTTTGTAGACCCAGGCTTAGGATGGTGCACAATAAAAGAGCATTGTAACCTTATCTCAGAGGAGTGTTTACACAGGCAGCTATTTACTATGCACTAGACTATGGCATGAGCAAGAAATAACTTTAGTGTGTGATTTCCCTGAATTACAAAAAGGCATATGCTCAATACAGTCTATAATTCTGGTCTCTGATGATATGATGTGATTAATGGGGCATAGTTTACAATATCTAAAAAAATAGGTAGATTTTAAAACCTTTATAGTCTCCCTTCAATATTGGTTTGCTTGATTGGATGTAAATCATAGATATGACTATGCTGGTGATATAACAATAATAATAACAGCTAACACTTTAATACTACTATGTGCCAGACGCTATTCTAAACCTTTTAATATGTCAACACATCTAACACTCAAACTATATTAATTCATTTAATGATCATGATTATGTCTTGATGAAGAAACTGTAGAAAACAGAAACTGACTCATCCAAAATCTCTTTGTAAACAGTGTTATCAAAATTAGAGCCAAGGACTCCTCTAGAATTGGTGCTCCTACTTTTACATTAGATTTTATTTAATAGAATGAAATAAGGTTGATATTGCACTCCCAGAAGGTCTAATAAATATTTTCAGTTGTCTAAAGATCATACCAGCTGCAGTAGATTATGCATAATACTCTTGCATAATACCTGAACAGCCTAATGAACCACTAATCTTGATTGATTCTAACCCACCTCAAGAAGATTACCTTAGGTGTAGCAAATTGTCTTTTAAAAAGAGCTTTCCATACAATCTGGCTGTATGATACCTCATTGACTTGGTATACCAATCTCTATAATTCACTTGAAAATAACATAAACAATGTAAATATTATGTATACACTAGTTAGCTTAAATTTTAAGTTGAGAGACATTCAGTTGCCCTGATTTAATAAAACACAATGGAATCTCTTTTTCTTATATGATCCAGGCATTGACCACATGTGGCATCCCAGAAAAAAATCAATATAACACACTAGGGCCTCATGGCTACTTCTTTTTGCTAAATTAATCTTTTGAAAAGCAAATTTAACTGTCTTGTTAACTCAAATATGATTTCTGTTAGCTTCAGGCAATTACTTGGTAAAATGCAAAATAATGAGTTTTGTAGTGTTATGTAAAATGACCCGCACTTACCACAAAGTTAGTGTCTAAGAGTCCTAGATATAGGAGCACTGTTTACTGTCACCTCATCCAACCCCTTTTCCATATAGGAAAGGGCAAAGACCCATACAGGCCAGTGCCTCAAGCCAGGTCAGCGCCCAGTTCTCCAGTCCTACCACAGCTTGCTGTGCTAGAAACAGCTCCAGGGCTGCATTCAAATACCAACTCTGCTGAATACACTCAGCTAAGTGGCAGCAGTACAAAGTGTCCTCATAATTTTTAAGCTTTTATTGTAGTAAAACAAGCTAAAACAGTCTTGGCTGAGGTGGGAAATATTTACTGCAACAGTTGAATCAGGAGAGGAAAAACCCCTTTGGAGTCTTCAGATAAGGTCTTTCCTATCAAACAGCACAATGGGATTTTTGGATGCCACCCCTGT
>PVLA01016916.1:0-19127 GCA_004027455.1 Hydrochoerus hydrochaeris
TGCCTTGGTGGAGTTAACTCCTTTGGTGCTGGCAGGAACCCGGATAATGGGAAAAGAGATAGAAGGAGAAGCAGAGAGGCCCTGAGGCAAACATGGAGGCCTGGCCAGCTCCCAATAATGATAGCAAAAACCTTAAGGCTGGGTTTCATTTCTTAGAGGCTGAAGCATCCACAGTAGGGCGCAGTGGTTTAAATACCAAGGGGGGGGGGCTTGGTGAGAGATAGGGTGTGAGGGAGGGACTGGCAAAGGGAATCCCTGGGGGCCCTGTTCTCCCCCAGGGTTCACAAGAGGAAGCTTGAAAAGTAATTATGTCCTGGATCCTAGTGTCTGAAATTGAGGCAGGCAAAGAAAAGGAAAAGACTGCAAAGATGTATTCTCAGTCAGTACCCCAGCCACTAGGCCACTGACTCAGGATTTTGTCACCAAGGACCCCAAGTCTCAGTTTAGTATTTGCAAAGCTCTGCTCACTCCACCCTTACCAGTTCCCAGGCACCCATCCCTACCTTCTTACCTGACCCTCTGAGATGGAAACTTCATAGTAGTCCAGGATGTCTGTCACAGGAGCAGAACTGAGTTAGCTCCCCCTGCCCAGTTCTCAGGTCGCACTTCCGACCTTCTCTGCTATTTGTCTAGTAAGGGAGGGGATCCCTCAGCCAAGCTGGTTGATGACGCTGGAAGACAGCTTAGAAAGATCTTTCATGATGCTCCCACTTGGACTGATACTCTACAGACTCCCAAACAGCCTGAATGAACCTCAGTACTTGCCCTTATCAGCCCTTTTCACTGTGGTCTCTCAGAAAACTGGGGTTACTTACCAAGTAAGGCCTGGAATAGGTCACTGTGCAGCACTGTGAGAAGAGGGGGTGCCCACCACAATAGTGGGGGAGCCAAGAGCCAGAGGGCTGACCTGGGAGCTGGCAAAACACAGGTAAGGGAGGACTAAGACCAACAAGAGACTAACACAATCACCTCAGCTTCCCCACTCTTTGTCCTTTCACCCCAAACTTTACAGAAAGATTCAGGGAGAAAGATCCCCTAGTCCTTGCCCCCACTATACTCCCAGACCTCCCCTCCGCAAAGACCCTGTTTTTTACCTCTTGGTCTCTGAGACATCTTGCTCTTGTCTCCCTTTAATCTCCCTAATCCGTCAGGATTGGAGCTGAGCTGCCTTCTCCCCACTCCGTTCTAGCTGTTAGGTAAAGTACACAATCTCTGAGCAGACAGGCTGTACCATTCTTCCCTAGGTCTCCAGGCACAACTGCCACCATCTTGCTCTATGTACCCTGGAGGCAGGCATCACACAGTCACACTGTCCTGAGGAGTTGGAAAGAGGATCTCCACCACAAAGGACCCAGTGCTCAGAGAGAAAGGAAGCTGAGCCCAGCCCTTTCCTACCAGCCCTGACCCCGATGAGAATTGCAGAAAGAAGGGGATGTATTTCCAGGGACTTCTTAACTCAGAGATAGAGAATCAGGGAGGATGAACGTAGGAATTCCTACAGTTCTCAGGCCTGGGAAGAGTCCATCTACCCCAAGGGCTAGCCTGGGAATGAGACCTCTGAAAGAAACGAGAAGCCAGAAAGAGATATTCAGAAAGCTTTCAGAGGCATTAAGGGAGTGGTGAGGAAGCTGCATGATCACTCTTACTGTTCGCTTTTTTTTTTTGGGGGGGGGGACCTGGGATCGAACTCAGGACCGTGCTAGCAAAGCAGGCACTTATGCCGCTGAGCTAAATCCCTAGCCCTTACTGTTCACTTTTGAGAGTTAATGACAAGTAGGTCTCATGAGCATGTGCTTGGGACAAATTTCAGCTAGAGTTTGCCCATTTTCCTCCCTTCTGTGTTGGCTGAGACAGATTTCATGAAGAACTTCAGAGTTATCTTTCCATGCCTCTGACTCTGGCATCTACCATACGCTTCCTTCTAACTCCACTTAGGAAGTCCTCCTTCCAGCCCATCACTTCTTCTCCCTGCAGTCGCCCAGGCTCCTCTCTCTCTCTTTTCATCCTATTTCATCATCCCTTCAGGAGACTAGACTCTACTTCAGACAGGCCGAATGAAGCAGTTTGGGGCAGACTAGGGATGTATGGATATCACACTAGGTCACCCACACTGCAGGGGCGGGAAGCAGCCCTAAACTACAACTCCCAGCATGTCTTGCGGCCCGGAAGCCCCGCCCACCACCGCGCGGTGCATTATGGAGGATGAGTCAGGGCCGAGAAGCTAATCCTTGGGCAGGAGAGGAGACCTAGGACAGCGCAAGGCAGTGGCGGCTGGAGTGGCTTGGAGATGCAGACAGCTTGGACTCCAAGCGTGGGGCGGCAGCTGCTGAGATTAGGGGGTCGAAGGTCTGTACATAACAGGGAGGACAGGACAACGGGCCTGGAGATGCAGTCAGAACTGAATCGTTCCTCCCCACAGGTCTCAACCCAGTGCTGTCTTCAGGCAGGCCCGGCCCGGCCCAGCCCTACGACGCTATGCTAGTAGCAGCACGCAGGTAAGTAACCGGGATCTTAGGAGGCGGATGTGGGGTCCCAGCCTAGGCCCCACCACCCTGCCGCCGGCAGGGGTCTCCCTCTTCGTCCCAGTCACCTCCTGACAGCTCTGGCACCGAAAGTAGGTGAAAGGGCAAGCCAGGGTGCCCTAGAATGAAACTGGGGGAAAAGCCTCGGGTTCATCCACAACCCCTGCGGCCAGCTCTTCCCCTGAGCGTTCCTTGGCAAACTGGAAGCTCCTTTCCCCGCCTGGCAAACCATCCCTTTACCCAGGTGGTTCTGGACAAGTCGGACTCTTTCCTGCTGCTTCAACCAGGGCAAAACCAACCAAGGCGATATTGACCTTGCGGTTGGGTGAATGTATGCCAGGCCAACTGTCTGAAACTCTCCTCCCTGCCCAGGAATCTAAGTCCTTTGCTGTGGGGATGTTCAAAGGCCAGCTCACCACTGATCAGGTGTTCCCATACCCAAATGGTAAGGAAAGGGATAGTCAGTACTGCGTGGGAACAAGGCTCTGTACAGCCTGGCCTAACCACCTGACCTCCCCTCACCCCCTTAGTGCTCAACGAGGAGCAGACACAGTTTCTCAGAGAGTTGGTGGGGCCAGTGGCCCGTTTCTTTGAGGTGAGGGTTGACTGGCATTATCCCTGATAGGGTGGGTGATATTTAGGAGCCTGAAACAACCCTGGATGTGGGGGTTTTTTGCCTTCCCCAGGAGGTGAATGATCCTGCCAAAAATGACACTCTCGAGCGGCTGGAAGATAGCACTTTGCAGGGTCTTAAGGAGCTTGGGGCTTTTGGCCTACAAGTGCCCAGTGAGTTGGGCGGTGTGGGCCTCTGCAACACCCAGGTGAGGGGAGTCTCTTCATTACTTACAGCACCCCATCTCTAGCTTGGCTCTCTCAGTACCTTCTTCACCCTTAGCATCATGGTCTCTTTCCAGCAAATGTCCTGGGAGCCTTAGGAATGTTAGCTTCCCCAGCTATGTACATAATGCTTCCCTCCAAACAAAAAACAGTCTACATGTAACCTCCTGGGACCTGAGACCTGACTCTTATTTCCAGAGTCCCTGCAACTGCCTGACAATAGTGTAATAGGGCCTCCCCTCATAACCTATGCCAGACAGCAACATCTGCTGTGCACTTTTCATGGTCCCACTTCCTCTCTTCATACTGTGTGGAGATGGCCCAGGTGAGGTCCTGCCCTCCTGCCCGTACTTGCCTTAGTGTAGGTCTCCATGCAGCCAGTTGCAGCCCCAGATGCCTGCTTCCCCTCCAGTATGCTCGCTTGGCAGAGATCGTGGGCATGTATGACCTTGGCGTGAGCGTTACCCTGGGGGCTCACCAGAGCATCGGTTTCAAAGGCATCCTGCTCTTTGGCACGAAGGCCCAGAAAGAAAAATACCTCCCCAAAGTGGCATCTGGTAAGACAATCCTAAGAGGCTGATTGGGGGGTGTTCTTATGTTGGCAGATTAGGACAGTTGGAATTTAGGTCACCATGTAGTTGGGCACATCACTTGGGGTACATTTGGGGGAGCCATTACAGTGTGCTGGAGAGGAAATGCAAAGAAATTGGATGCCGCCAGAGGTATTTAAGGAAGAGCTGCCTGGGAGGTGAGACCCTGATGCCCATCAGGACTCCCAGCGAAGAAGTTTTCTCCCCACAGGGGAAGCTCTGGCTGCTTTCTGTCTAACTGAACCCTCAAGTGGCTCAGATGCAGCCTCCATCCGAAGCTCAGCTGTGCCCAGCTCCTGCGGAAAATATTATACCCTTAATGGAAGCAAGATTTGGATCAGGCAATGTTCCATTTCTTCTTTCTTCTCCCCCTCAGCCCAAATGCAAGCCCCACTGAGCCCTCCACACTCTGAACACCCCTTCATTCTTCCACAGCAACGGGGGCCTGGCAGACATTTTCACCGTCTTTGCCAAGACACCAATTACAGATGCAGCCACGGGGGCTGTGAAGGAGAAGATCACAGCTTTTGTGGTGGAGAGGAGCTTTGGAGGTGTTACCCAGTGAGTGGGGTTAGGGAGGATGAAGCAGAACCAAGGAGGGGCCAGCATTGGGTTCCAGAGCAAATGGTCATTACAGGTCACCCTGGGGATACACAGAGCCCAAGCACGTAGGTAGTGCATTCCCTTTGGGACATGTTTAGAAGTGGCTGAGTTTAGGCTTTGTAGTACTGAAGTCCAACCAGGGTAGCAGGACCTGGCTAGGCCTCTGGAGGGAAGGCTGCTCCCTGTGTACACTTGGCCTGGAAGTTGCTTCTCTTCCCTACGAAAGATATGGAGGCGCCATTTTCATCAGTAGCAACCCATTGACTCCTTGGTTCTCTTACCCTGCCCTGTCACAGTGGGCCTCCTGAGAAGAAGATGGGCATCAAGGCCTCCAACACAGCTGAGGTGCACTTTGATGGAGTGCGGGTGCCATCAGAGAATGTGCTGGGTGAGGTGGGGGCCGGCTTCAAGGTTGCTGTGCACATCCTCAACAATGGAAGGTTTGGCATGGCTGCGACCCTTGCTGGCACCATGAAAGCCATCATTGCTAAAGCAGTGAGTACCCTCACTGAGTCACAGGGCCCCTCTCCTTTCCTTGTATCCCTGCTCCTTTGCATGAACCCTACACCAGTGATCCTTCTCCTGCCAGCAGTTCCAAGCTTCCATCAGTGTGAGCTGAACTGATTGTGGCCAAAGCCCACCCCTCCAACCCAAACCCAGCCCCTCTCTTGGGCAGACTGCAGAACCACAGTGAAACACACGTGTCCTCTTCCAGGTGGATTATGCTACTAATCGCACTCAGTTTGGGGACAAAATTCACAACTTTGGGTTGATCCAGGAGAAGCTGGCCCGGATGGCTATGCTCCAGTATGTGACTGAGGTGAGAGTCTCCTGTACCCCTCTCCCTTGACTCCTGTGGTTTTCTTTCCAGTAGAGTCAGACTACAACCCCCAGCAGCACCTGGGGCAGTGGGTCTCCAGCTTTACACCAATGCCCTAGGGGATGCGGGGAGGCACAGTCAGCTCAGCTTCTGAAGGGAAAAAGCGATGATGTTCCACTAAAGTGCTTCTCAGAGATACCAGAAGTTAATTTCACCCCAACCGCCACCCCTTACCGACACCCCTTTCAAGAATTCCAGTACTTGGCAGCTCATGACTCAGAAGATCAGATACTCAGATGTGCCTTGATCTGACTGTAGAATGAGATGGTTAATGCAAAGGCCCTGGGAAGGTGGGTGGGCCAAGCCAAACCTTGGAGATCTGGGTGTTGAGGCTGAGTCTGACACAGCCCTTCCTTTGTCCCAACTGTGCCACCTCAGTCGATGGCTTATATGCTGAGTGCCAACATGGACCGGGGATACACAGACTTCCAGGTAGAGGCCGCCATGAGCAAAATCTTTGGCTCGGTGAGGACCCAGGCATGATGGGAGGGAGAATCCAATTTGGGAACTCACCTCCAAAACCAGTCTCATATACTACTATCTCTCTCTCTCTCTCTCTCTCTCTCTCTGTGTGTGTGTGTCTCTGTGTCTCTCTCTCTTTCTCTCCAGGAAGCAGCCTGGAAGGTGACAGATGAATGTATCCAAATCATGGGGGGCATGGGCTTCATGAAGGTACATGGTCCTCTGCAAGATAACTGGGTGGAGTGAGCAAACAGCTCTCATCAGAGGCCTGTGATGTGTCTTCTTCCATGCTAGGAGCCTGGGGTAGAGCGTGTGCTTCGAGATATTCGAGTGTTCCGGATCTTTGAGGGGACAAATGACATTCTCCGGCTGTTCGTGGCTCTGCAGGGCTGTATGGTAAGAGGGAGAATTGGGAAGAGGGGGACAGTGGGGAGGACAGTGAGTCCTGATTACTAGACCCTCCTTTCCCACAGAATAAAGGAAAGGAACTCTCTGAGCTTGGCAATGCCTTGAAGAATCCTCTGGGGAATGCTGGCCTTCTGCTAGCACAGGCAGGCAAGCAGCTGAGGCGGTAAGCTGCCATGGGATGGGAGGCTAGGACAGGGGCAGAGTGAGGGTCAAGAGAGGGCAGGACAGCACACGGCAACTGACCAGTCATTGTCCCTCTTCCTTGCAGGCAGGTAGGGCTGAGCAGTGGCCTGAGTCTCAGTGGAGTTGTCCACTCTGAGTTGAGTCGGAGTGGCAAACTGGTGAGTAGTAGGGCAGAGCCTGCACGGGAAGGGCTGATGGGGATGGCCCCTCTGAGTCCTGTGACCCTCTCTCTTCAGGCAGTGATGGCTCTGGAGCAGTTTGCCACTGTGGTGGAGGCCAAGCTGATAAAGCATAAGAAAGGGATTGTCAGTGAGTACCCTCTACCCCATGTCCCTCTCACTGACCCCTCCCCTGCAAACTTACCCCATCCTACCCTATCTACCTGCCAGATGAGCAGTTCCTGCTACAGCGCCTGGCAGATGGAGCCATTGACCTCTACACCATGGTGGTGGTTCTTTCCAGGTGAAGAGGCATGGTTGGTTGGAGGCTGAGCCACAGGGGAGCTGGGCCTGGCTCATAGCCCAGGGTTATCTTCTCCTGCTTCCTTGTACCAGGGCTTCAAGATCCTTGAGTGAGGGCCACCCTGCAGCCCAGCATGAGAAAATGCTCTGTGACAGTTGGTGTATTGAGGTAAGCCTCGGGGCTACTCAGTGTAGGTGGGGGGCTCAAGACACAAGCCTGAGCCCCTTCTTCCTTCTCTCTAGGCTGCAGCTCGGATCCAGGAGACCATGGTTGCTCTGCAGTCTGACCCCCACCAACAGGAGCTCTTCCGTAACTTCAAAAGCATCTCCAAGGCCTTGGTGGAACGAGGTGGCGTGGTCACCACTAACCCTCTTGGCTTCTAATGACTTCCAACCAGCACCTGGCCAGGTTATGTGCCTTGTCTCAAGCCAAAGCCCAGGCCTGCTTCCTGGGGGCACTGGGTCCCCTCAAGGGGGCTCTGTGATCCCAGGAGTCTCAGGAACACACACTGCCTCACAAGTAATAAAGTTTCTCATGAGTCAGAAACTGGGCTCTGTAACTTGGTTCTTCCCATCTGCTGCCTGCCTCCCTCCCAAAGAAAGGAGCCAGCGGTACGGGAAGTTTGCCTCTATTGCTTTATTTAGTGTTTTATACAAATGACTAAAATAAATAGGATAACAAAGGCAGCTATATAGCCCTCAAATAACAGGTACCCAACTTCCTTGGACTGCTGTCTAGGGTGCCCGGCCCTCTTCCTCCTCCCGGGGTACCACTGACCATCCCCCACGCTGCAAAGGGCAGACCTTAGAGGGCAACTGGAGGTGATCACATTCTGGGGTTAGAAGGGGCCCAGGAAATAGGGATTCTTTGTATAAAAGAGAAAATGTCTATTAAAAAATAGCCCCCAAAATGTAAGAAAGTCTATTTAACCCCCCAAAAAGCTTATATGGAAACAATAAAGCTAAAAGTAACCAAAGGTTCCTTATCCACCCCTGAGGGAAGGAGGAGGACCAGGCACTGCTGGTGAGTCACAGTGGCAATATCTTACGGTAGGCAGCAACTGCCAGGCAGAGCCATGGGCACTGCAAGGAGCAGTAAGGTTGACTGGCAAGACAACCAGCCATAGGTCAGGAGTACCAAGCAGACACAGGCTAGGCCAAGGGCGCAGACCTCACATGACCCCACTCCGGGCTCTACATCACATCCACAAAGAATTCACTGGGGTTGCCCATGGCCATGTGGAAGCTTTGGCGACTGGCTGTCAGTTCTGGGGGCACAGAACCTAGGTCTCTCACTGGTGGGGCTCCTGGGGGCTGCACTGCTGGAGGGACAGGCGGAGGGGGTGAAGGCATCATGACCACCATCATGGGGTTATAGGGGAGAGCCATACCAGGGGGCGGTCCATAGGGATGGAGCCCTGGGTGAGCACGGAGATTAGGAGCACCCCCTGTTGAGCCCCTGGATGGGGGAGGGCCCCCATCACCACTCCCACCAGGATCCCCACCCCGCCGAAGGCTGCCACCCCGACTGGATGGTTCAGACTCACTGCCACTGCCAGACTTCGACTCAGGGGCCCGTTCCTCAGGCCTCCCCGTGCGCCCGGCACCCCCATCACTTCTTGTTGACCCACTGCTCCGGCTCCCTGTAAGTGTAGATGGGACAGGTCAGTCAAGCCTCAGCACAGGATTCCCTGGCTTTGCTGGCTTCCCCAGGCTCTGCTTCAGTCTCTCCTCCCTGGTTTGCCTCCACTGCACCCAAAACCCTGGCTATACTGGTATCTGGGGGCAACTTACCCTCGCTGTGCTGGCTGCTGGCACTGCCCCCACCATAGGTGTATGATGAAAGCTCGTGGTAGGGTGGGGGCTGGGGGCTGTACGGGTGTGGGGCAGGGTACTGGTAAGAGAAAGTGGGCAGCAGGGGCCACGGGGTGGCTCCAGGCAGAGGAGCTAGAGTGTCTTGGTCTGAAGCCCCACTGGAGCCATCATTGTCATTCAGAGACAGGTTCACAAGGTCTGGAAAACAGGGAAGACAGGAAGTCACTGCTTTCAGAGGCAATAAAGTGAAAGGAACGAGCAGCCATCTTCCCACAGCCACCTACAGTAAGAGGTTACAGAGGCTTTTGACAGAAACCTATGTTACTGGGCAGTGACACAGCTGGGCCACCAACGACCCATAGACTCCTGCGGACTCAAGACAGGGTGCTCCTTTCCCCACAGGCACAGCTTTGCCCCCAGTGCACAGCTTGTTGGGCAAACTTGGACAGACATTAGCTCACTGCTGGTCAGAACAGCGCACACTGCCTCATACAGGTCACAGACTACTCAACCACCCACGGCAGCCATGGCTGTAGTTTATGGGCCAGGCAAGGGGTTGGAGAGGTGGGGTGAGGTTGGCTGAGCTGCTCTCCCGGGCTGAAGGCTTACAGTTCTCACAGCCACCGCTGAGGTCCCCGAAGACATAGTAGCACTGCTCGGAGAAGGTGATCTTGTTCACAGTGTGGCGGATGAGACCCGCCTTCAGCAGCCCGCTGGCATACTTCCGGGCCTCCCTCCGTTCAGGAAACCCCTCCACGTGATGGTAAAGCCAGTCCACCACGTCCGAGCCTGAGATTATCCACAGGAGGAGACCTCAAATTCTCCTCCCAACGCCCACCCTCACCCCTGCTTGTGCCATTCCCACTTTCAGTGTCCTCCCTCCCTTCCCACACCACCAGGGTCCCCAAGTACCCAAAAAGGCATTTGGAATGGTGATCTTCAGCCACATGCGGTCCCGGACCTCCAGCCCAGACTCCGGGGCTGCCATGGCCTTAGTCACAGACGCCATGTCCATATGGATGGAGAGACCCCGGCTCTCACAGCCTGAAGGAGACAATGGAGAACTGGAGGTAGGGTCCACTCCCAAAGGCAGGAGATCACACCACTGCTGACCAGCTTTCGGGCTGGGGCTCACCATCAGGCAGAGAGGATCCAGATGTGATGGTGCTCATGGACGAGGAACCTGGATAGGCTGGGAAAGTCCCAGTCAGTGCAGCGGAGTGTGACACCCAGGCAGCAGGGTCAATTGGCTGGATGGGCTCATCTGGTACAGCGAAGGTCACCAAAATGATCACTTCCATAAGACGAACACTCCTGTTTCACCTCTCCCTTGACCCTCTGCACCCCATGCCCCACAGCCAGGAGGCCCAGCCCCACCTCCCAGTTCCCTTGTTCTTGTGGCTTCAGCCGTGGCCTGAGCAACACTCACTTCGAGGGAGAGTGAAGTAGGCCTGGGGAGAGGGATCCCAACACTTGGCTACAGTCAGCACGATGGGACTGTGGGGAAGAGAAGGCAGTCAAGGAGGAAGAGGCCGAAGCCTCGCAAAGGCTATGACCCAGAAAGAATGATTAAAAGAAAAAAAAAAAGAGGAAGAAGGAGCACATACAACTGGGTCTAAGAAAATGAGGGTGAAGAACTCCACAATGTGAGTAACTCGACATAGGTAACTTCAAAACACACTGCTGGCTGAACAAGAAAGTACACCCCGCGCATTCAATTCACAGGATGCACAAACAGGTAACATGGCTTTGCGCATGGAAAAAATACCAAATGAAACAAGTGTTCTGTTTTGCTTCGCTTTGACATGATCTACTCTGTAGTCCATGATGGCCTGGAATCTGCCATCCTTTACCCTTTTGCCCAGCCTTCTGAGTACTGGAATAGTTACACACTATCACACTCGGTGTAAAGATTTCCAAAGAAATTGAGTGGCTGATTACAGCTGAGGAGGGAAGTTAGAAGTATGAGGGACATTCTGGGGGAAGTTGTCCAGGCTATAGGCAATTCTCTGTTTCATGACCCAGGTGGTAACAAAGGTAGTCCCTCTGTAATTACCCACTACATTATGCATTTGTATTTCATGTACTTTGAGCGCCGTATCTCACCACTGTAAGATTTCAAAATAAGTGATCCATGGAGCTGAGAGCAGCCCAGAAGCTCACCCTGGCTTGTGCACAATATCCCTCAGCACACGCACAGCATCATCGTTGCTCATATTCTCAAAATTCATGTCATTCACCTGAAGTGTGAGAAAGGGATTTAGAGGCAGAGTGGGAGAAGCAGGGCGCCTATCCAAGAGAGCTCCACACCCCTCCACAGCACACCTGTAGAAGCATGTCCCCTGGCTCAATACGTCCATCAGCTGCGACAGCACCCCCCTTCATGATGGATCCAATGTAGATGCCTCCATCACCACGTTCATTACTTTGGCCCACAATGGAGATACCCAAGAAGTTATATTTCTCTGCAGAGAGAGTCGATGTGAGGAGAGTCAGCCCAGCTACATAACCGCCCAGGAATTCTGGAGACCAGGTCCTCCCTTTCTGCAGCCAGGGCCCTTCATACCCATGTTGAGGGTGACAGTGATGATATTGAGAGACATTGTGGAATCTGTGACGCTGCTGAAGGATGAGGTCTGTGGTGGGAAAAGGAAAGGAAGCTGAACTGCCCTTCCACATTCCAGAGTCAAGTCCTGGGCCTCTGCGTCCAACTCCACTGGACCCATGAGAACCCCCTTACCCTTTCCATGCGAGGCGGCCGCTGCTTCCTCCGTCGCCGGTGGCGCTTGAGGAGACGGGAGGCACTGCTCTGTTCCGTGGAGCTGCTGAACCTGACACAGGCAGAGCACTTACAAGCGGAAACAGTCACAAGGCCAAGGGAAGTAAGAGAAAAAGGAGGGGCCCAAAGCCCTGGAAGAGATACGTGGCGCATACCTGCTCATGGTATCATCCTCATCCGAGTCTCCCAGGCTGGTACTCTCCAGCTCACTGGTCATGAGGGTAGAGGAGCTCTCATACCCAGCCAGGTGGCGCTCCAGCCTCGAGGGGCCACTGGGCCTGTGGCCCCCAGCTACATATGAACAAGAATCTCAGGAACCAGGCCTCCTGCCCTTCTACTTCATCAAGGCTGAGCCGGCACCCCCTCCCCAGCTCCCAGTCTACCCAGGCTCTAGGGCCCGGACCCCCTCACCGCCATGCTCACTGCTGTCTCTCCTTCGAGGCCGCTCGTGCCTCAGAGACACAACTGACTCAGTTTCTGTCTCAGGCTCCAGATTTTCATGGCTACTGGCCACATTTGGGCTAGAAGGACAGAGATTGTTCCCAACCACTGTCAGCAGAAGAGGGCTCCAAATCCTTGGGCTCTCAACCCTCAAGGGTTATACAGAAGACTCACTGGAAGGATGGAGGCCTTGAGTCCCCAATGCCACTGGTCCTCTCCGGTGGTAAAGCAGGTAATGGTGGGGGCGGAGGCACCAATTCTGTCCGAGGTTCATGGGCTAGAGAAGCCACCTCAGTTTGGGAGTTATCTGATGAAACCAGCTAGAACAATGCAAAATGAGAAAGTGTGGCTCCACTGAGAGGTTGGCTGTGAGCAAAGGGACTAAGAGAAAGCATCAGTAAAGGGACAGGGTCTCAAAGAACCCAGAGAAAAGACAAAAAAAGGAGCAGCCAGTATGGAAGGCTATGGAAGGATAAGGGGCTCTCTATGACTGGCTCTCCAAGTAGGGACGGAAGCAGAGAGCCAAGGATGCCAATGACTGAGCAAGGAGAGAGCTACAGAAATAGACTGATCCTGAGAACAATTAGATAATGAGTATAGGGCCCCTTACCCAGGATACCACCCTTCCATTGAAGCAGGGAAGGCGGGCATTGTCATCTGAAATCTCTTCCTTCACCACTCTGCAAAGAGATGTAAGAGATCAGAGAGACTACACTAGCCACCCCCACTCACATCTCTGTTCAAAGCTTCTCCCAAATCCAGATCACAAACACTGACTCTTTCCCGCTCTGTCCAAGACCTATGCTCTTACGATGAAACTACTCATTCTCCTAACAGAAATTTCTGGACTTAATTCCTCTCTTTCCTTATTTCATCTTCTCTTGCTAGGTCATCCTGAGGCACAATGCTGCTCCAAAGACTTCCTTGACTCTGACTCAAATCTCTCAGTCCAATTTCAAAGGCAATCTCCTGTGATTACCCACCTATCTAAAATATCTAACTCACAAACCTTGCCAGCAGCCGCCTCCAACTCTACCCTCGTGCTTTACACCCCTCCCCACAAAGGCTCAGTCCTAAAGGGTTTTACTCCTTCACTTCCCTTTAGTTTTCTTTCATTCACATCTGGAGAGCTGGTTACTGCCTGGGTAAAAGCACCCACTGGATGAACCAATACAGTGCCTCTTCATTAGATGGAGAGCTCCGAGAGGAGGGGAAGCTGGCATACAACTGCACTAAGCAATCTGCTCAGCCTATAAGTCCCAAAGCTCAATCTTGAAGTCATCTCTCCAAGCTCCTTGCAGTGAACTTCTCAACCACTACTTCAAATTATTTATACCTGTTTACTGAACACTATGTCCTGAGTCATCTCTGCCACTCAGCAGGCATTAGTATTTGTTGACTAAATAAACATATGAGCCATGAACCTCATTCTCAAACACAGACACACACTCTTCTTTAAACTAGGACTTTTTGTTTTTTGAAACTTTTTTTTTTTTTGTACCAGGAAGCAAACTCTCAACCTCGTACTTCCCAGGCAGGTATAACCCCAGCCAGTCTCACTATCTAAGGCTGGCCTTGAACTCACTATACAGCCCAAGCCAGCCTCAAATTCAAAGCAATCCTTCTGGTCTCACCCTCCTAGTGATAGGATTATAGGCATGCACCAGAATACCCAGCAAAATGAGGATATCTTGTCAGATTAACTCGTTAGCTTAATATGGTCTGGGGACCTGATTTATGACACAATCTATTTGCTATCAATGTAACAACACAGTCTAATCACCACTAATCTGCTCAGCCTAATGTACTATTCTTCCTAACATAACTCAATCTCAGCCAAGTAATTCTCTATCACTATAACATAGTCTCAATACTAACAAAGAAAATTACTACTCACCAAGAATTTACCATGCGTTATGCACCTGAATTATTTCACGCTATGATTATCTCCGTCTCAAAAATCAAGGAACAAAAGTTAAATAAACTGCTCAAGACTACACTGCTGACAGAAGAACTTGATTTAAATGGCAAGACAGTATCGCTCTCCCAATGCTGAACAATCTTTTTAGCTGGAGTCCAGTTTGTTCATTTCTCCTAGTGGAGGGTGACATGGTGGTGGGGGTCAGGAATCTACCTCAGGTAAGGAGTCTCTTGCTCAGCCAGGTGGTAAACCACCTTAGTCTCCCAACAGAACCACACCCATCCCACCTGCCAACCCAGGCTTTTCCAACCTAATTCAGCTTACCTTCAAAAACTCAGGTTGAGTACCCAATCCCAAAGGCTACAAACACAAAAGGGCTTCCTCTGCATCATTTACAGCCCCAGCCCAGCACATAAAATTCCAGGTTACCCCAAGACAGTCCAAACTATTTTAGCATAGCCTACAGTGCACCTTCAAGCAGCTATCAGCACCGATTTAAACTACAATATCCCAATACAGTTGTCTGGGATAATCCAATATGCCCTTGTATTCAGTGACCCAAAAAAACTATGACTGGACCCAAGAGAAACGACGTCCAACCCCATAGAGTGCCGAATGGCCCAAGTTTCTCCAGGATAATCTACTCCAAAGAAGCCTGAACATCCCAATAGAGCACTCTTTGCATTAGTATAAATTAAAATGGTCCAATGCAACCTGTCCACCTAGCATAGGTCAAAATATGCCAAGTTGCTCTAGCACAGTCCACATTACATCAGATTACAGAATTCTTCTAGTCTATCTGGTACAGGACTGCTCAAAACATATCCAACTACCTCAGCAGAGTCTGGATTATCCCGAAATCAACTAGCGTCCTCCCATTTATTACGGTATAACCTAACATTTTCTAGTCTGATTTTTAGCCCAGTCTGCCCTCAAGCACAATCTTCTTTATTTTGGGTGACTACTCTACCCCGGCATAAAACAATCTCTTCCCCTACGAGCTAGAAAACCCCCGAATAGATCTATGCCTTTCAACACTGCCCAATCCAATCTAGCACAGCCCCGGTCCTTCTCATAGTATAGGCCTCGAGCTCACCCGAAGTCCTGATCCATAGACTTGAAAAAGTACTTAGCGCCCGCGGGCCTCTGCAGCACGCTCTTGAAGTCCCCGAGGGTGATGCGCTCGGCTGGGACGGGGATCTTCACCAGGTACGGGGTCTCTTCCTCGTCCAGGTGGTAAATCACCTTCGTCTCCCCGACACTGCCGCCCCCCGTGCTGCTACCCGCCATGGTTCCGCCCGCGCGCTCTGGGGCTCCACCGCCCACCCAGCACAGCGCGACTCCCCCGCCGCGCCTGCGCAAACCCGCGAACCGGCCCGCGAGCGCGGACAGGACCCGCTCCGTTTGGCAGTGGGCAGAGACCACGGCGAGGGGCAACGGAGTGGCGGCGAGGGTCCGCAGGGCGCGGGGCTCAATCCAAAGCCACGGACTATGCTGCCCAGAGCCCCCGCGGCCGCTCTCCAGGTCCCCGCCCACCTTCCCATACCACGTGACTTGTACCCACCCCACTCCGCCTTGCTCTTATCACGTGACAACTCACGGGTCACGTGACTATCCCTCCTTTGCAGCGCCGCCCGCCATGTGATCGCTACTTTAAGCAAAGGTCCCCTGGCCCCAAACATCCCCGCCCTCAAGTGTAGCCCCCACTGAAGGTCTTCGGAGCACCCTGACTAGAGCTGCCTCAGGTGGGAACTGATTCTCAACATGCTGTTTCCCTGGGAGCGTGGGAACAGAGGCAGCTCTGATCAGCAGGAGCACTCTTCTGTACAGTTAAGTGAGACTTACAGGGGCTGAGGGGTGTGGGGGACTGGAGGTAACACAAAGCTAATTAACTGGGGTCCCAGGGTTGGCTACTCCCAGTGTGCTGAGGTGGATAAAGGCTGGAACCAGGTTATCTTCAGACTGGTCCTGGAAAGGTGGCTTTCAGCACCAGCTGCAGCCAGTCTTCTGCCAGCTTTTCAAAAGCCTCCCTTCCAAGCAGGAGTTAGTAAGGGCTATAAACACAAAAGAGCCCACTCTGCTTTATTTACAACACATAGGCTGTCTGTACAAACAGGTGGCCAGTATTACCAAAAACAGTAGAGGTGAGTGAAAATCATCACCTTTCTGCTTTCATTCCTCACTTGGCCTGGCTCTGGTCACCCACCTTCTGAGCTACCATGCTCAAAAGGGGAAGTCCAAAACTAAAAATACAACCGGTGTATAAGAAAATAAATGGGGAGTGAAATAGATGAGGGAAAGGAGTGCTATATTTACACTAGAGTTTTATAGACATCTGTCCTATCCCAATTCGAACCCTGGCCCACAAAGTGAGGAGTGGCAGGTCCAAGGGGAGCAAGATTATGTGTCTGCTGGACCCAGAGAGCCTCCCACCCCCAAAAGCAATAGGTCCAATTTCAAGTCCACCAGGTGAAGAGGAAGGAAAGATAAGGAACGAAGACACTCATTTCCAAACAAGTCTTCCCTTGGGAACTTCTGCCTTGAAGTGGGGACAATTTCCACACTCTAGATCACAGACTGAGGACCTTGAGGTTCAGTTCCCAAGTTATGCTGTCATTTTGGGAGTTCCAGCCTAGAGATAATGATGTCAGGGTTCTCCCGATTTAGGAAGCCCCCCTAACCGCCGGGACTCCGGCCGCAGTTCCTTGCATTTCTGGCAATAAAAGAAATCAGGGACATTGGTCTTCTTAATCTTAGCACAGGAAAGGTGGATCCACGTCCCACACAGGCTGCACTCAATCATGGGGCGCCCTGCAAAGGGCTTTCGGCAGTAACATGTGATCAGATCCCATGAGTCATCACCTGGGGAAAAGAAGGTTTGTTTGATGTTCTGCCTGAATTTTTGGATCTCCAACATACCCCACCCTCCCCTCAACAGTTCCTGCTACCCCAAACCTCTCACCTGATTCTACCATGATGTCCTCATCCATCACCCGCATCTCGCCTTCACTGGAGCTGGCATCTCCATCTTGGCTTGTTTCAGTGCTACCCACCTCCTTGACTTCATTGTCTGTGGTAGGGGCTCCTTCAGGGTGTACTACAGCAGGGGGCCTAGGGGCTTCAGGGGGTGTTGGGAGCACAGGAGCTGGGGCTTCACCCCCAACTACTGATGACATCTCTTCTTCCTCCTCCTCTTCCTCTTCCTCCTCCTCCTCCTCTTCAGAGTCTGTATCACTGGGGGGTGCCCGAGGAGGGCCAGGAGGTGGGAGTCTATCCCCCCGCTCTGCCTTTTTCAACTTCCGTTTCTTGCTCTTCTTGATTCGAGATCTCTTTTCCCCATCCCCAGGAGCCGGCCGAGGCCTTCGTAGTACCCCAAAGCCAGCCCCACCTCCTGGCCCCAATTTTCGGTTCTTTCTGTCCTTCTTTCGAGGCTGGGAAAGGTCCCCTTGGGAAAGGGGCACTGGAGTGAGAGCAGCAGGGGGTCGAGAGGTATGTGTTAGGGATGTAGGGGACAGCGGAGATGCCACTTTGGGCCCATCCAAATCAAAGAGTGAGTCCTTGAGCTTCATCTTCTCAAGCAAGGTAGCGCTATCAGGGGCCTGCAGACGAGAGAAAGTGGACCTTGGGGGTCCTGGATGGGTGGGACCTGTTTGAGCTGCCCTTCTTTTGGATGATTTAGCTTTCTTAACAAAAGTCTGGATGGTACGAAGATCTGAAGGGGCTGAGTCCCAGCCATCACTGTCTGCTGCACTCTCACCTCGCAATGGAGAGCTAGAGCCAGAGGCTGGCCAGTCACTTTCCTTAAAAAGAGAGAAAGTCCACAGTGAGCAGAAACCTAGTGTCACCTCAACCCTCCACAAACCCAGCCTAAACAACAAGGATTAGATCTAGCCCAAATAACCCACCTCAACCACAAAATCTCACTGTACTCAAGATTTATCTTCACTCCATGAGCTCTCCTCATGGCTACCTCTTGTCACTGCTGCTGAAAAATGAGGCATCCCTCCAGTGCTCCCTGCCCTGGCTACAGAACACTGTAACCTTGCCAGTCCAAAGATGTATTTCTTCAGCCCTGTTCCTTCACAGCCTCACTTTGTTACCATTTTCAATTCCCTAAAATTTATCCAGAAACATCTTTTACTAACAACAACCAAAACCATTCCAAAACCTTGACCAATGCCTCCAGATCTTCTCTATCACTTCTGCTCATCAGCAGCTACTGCGTTTTACTCTCTCATTTCCAGCTTTCCCACCACAGCTCATCAGAGCTTCCAATTTCCTAATCTGTATCATTTTAGGTAGTCCTCCTCCAAAGTAATACAATCCTGACTCAAATTAAGTTGTTCCCTTGTCCCTACCTCTTTGCTAGGAGGAATATAACCAGCATAAGCCAAGACAAAACTGCAGAATTTGTTGAAATCCTCAATTGTTCTCCGACGTTTCTCTGGTGGCTGAAAGGAAGGAAGCATGGACACACTGAAGCCAGACACAAATTTATGAGGGATATCTAAAAAAGGAGGGGAGTATTATCAGATGGTGATAGTAGCCTGGAAAGGTAAGGAACATCTTACCTGAGACTCTGCCTTAAGTGTCGGAGGTGGATCTGTAGAAGCAATAAAAGCTTAGTCAAGAGACTAGGAACAAGATGTGTAAAACCCCACCTTTTAGTTGTGTAGGTCCCAATGAACCTCTCCTTCCCCTCACAGGTCTCAGCTCTGCCAGCAGGCCCCCAGCTAGGCTGGCCCCGCCCCTGCTCCCCCTTCCGCCCCAAAAGGGGCGGAGCCTGGGCGCGGCGCCCTCTCGGGCCTCGCTATTACGCTCCCCTTCCCCCAACCGGAGGCTGGGCGCCCCGCCCCCCCACGGCTTCTCCAGTCTACTCGGATCTCCCAGCGCCCCACCCGCCATACCGCTCCCAGGCCGAGCCCAGGCCACCGCCCGCCCCCGTCCTTCACACGCGTCCAGAGCCCGGAGTTCCTACCCGGCCTCGCTCCACCGCCCCAGGCCCTCAGAGATAGCACACGCAGCCTGCCGGGCCCCAGGGTCCAGAATGACCATGCTGAGCCGCTCCCCGCCCTCCGGCCCCTTCTACTCGAGCACGAGGCCAGACGCGCCCCTCACTCCCATCCCAAACATAGACGGGCACACACACACACACCCAACACTACTTAGTGTCCAGGACAGACCTGAGAGATCGAAGCCGGACGCGGCCCCACCTTCCCCCCCCC
>PVLA01016917.1:0-19126 GCA_004027455.1 Hydrochoerus hydrochaeris
CCCTCAGCCTTCCAGTGCAGGCCCCTCAGCTTCCAATGCAAATCCTTCAGTTTTCCTAAATACACTCCCACTGGACTCCGTAGTGAGTTCCAGGCCTTCAAATGTTGAATGAATGCTCTAGCTCTCCACAACCAGCAGTGTGTGTGTGTGTGTGTGTGTGTGTGTGTGTGTTCTCTTCCACTAGTGAACTCTAATAATATAGTTTCCCACCATCATACAATCGGCTAGTGCAAAGCCAAAAGAACACAGAATTCCCGAAACCCCCTCTCCACACTTATTCCTAATTGCCACAGAAAAGCATCCTATCACTCGTGTGTTTTCAGGCTACATTTCTGCTAAGCAACTCTCCCCTCCACTCAGCTGGAAAATCTTTCTCCTCCCAGCCAAGCTGAACCCCCAACTAGTGCCTTCTTGGTTTGAAATGAAAAGTTTTCCTGTGTTTTGGGAGTACAAAGTCCTCAAAGAACTCCAGAGAGCTTGCCTACAGTTCATTCTGTGATTTCTACCTCTTTCTAGAAACTCCTTGAAATCTCAAACCCTGCTCTGGGTTCTTTTGTATTCCTGTGGGTACCTGGCACCACACTAAGCACACAGCAGGTGCTCAGCACATCTTCCTGGGGAAAAGAAGAGCTCTCATCTCAACCGTGTAACCCTGCTCACTAGGGGCCCTGCTTGTCACCGCAGGGCCTCTGACTGCTCTGGTCTCAAGCTATTCCCTCCCTTCATTCAGAAACAAAATCTCCCTCCCATCTTCTTCAAAATAAGGCTAAACCAACAACATTACGATGTTGTGAAGAAAAGGGAAGCCAGTGAGATGTTGTAAAGTTATAAAGTTGGTGATTTTATTATAGTCAGCATGGGTCAGCCCCTTCAACAAGGTCACAGTCCTGTTTTGTTTCTGAGTTCCCCTGCATGAGTAAGTCACAGAGAAATTAGACAGTGTTTAATTGAGTGAAGTGTTATTACAATGGGAAAGACCCCTACTCACCTGTGCCTTGTGTTTAAAAGTTATGTCTCCCCTGTGAGAAGTAGAGCCCATCTCTTCACCTCTTCAGCTCATTTGTAAGGTGACAAAGCTGGGTCTGATGTGGCCTGAGGTTCCTTCCTGTTCTCATTTTCTGTAACTCCTATAATCTGTCCTTCCCAATTCCTGAGTTGTGCAAAAGAGAAAACTTTCTGAAATTTCAACCAAAAGATGCTAAAAATGAAAATCATTAGCAGCTGCAGATTTACTGCTTGTAATGTTGACTGATAGACTTTCCTATATACAAGTCCCGTTTATAGCAGTCAACATGGTATAATCTAGTTAGTTTCCCACAGTGACTTACTGCTATTGTTATCCATAGTTACTGACCAAGAAACCAAACATGAGGTTAAGGCACTGCCCGAGGTCCTATGGCTTGCTAAGTGGCTGAGCCTAGGCACAGGTGCAGGTAGCCTACCTCACCAGCTGCTGTTCCGTGTGACTCAAGTCTTCTTTTTCTGGATCATATTAAATATTGTTTTCAAATCATGTCTGAGAGCAAAGAATGGGCCTAATACCCTCCCAGAGTCCTCAGGACTTCAGTAGACTCTGTCAAAGAAAGATGCGCACAGAGGATGGGACCATCTCCTCTTGAGTCCCCATGATGTTGTTGTCACATTTACAACCTGAGAAGATGGTATCCTCTGAGTTTGTCTGTGGCATTTTCCCACCCTCAATCCCTACACGTGGTATCTGCCTATGTCCCTACACGTGCTATCTGCCTCCTTATATGGCAATGCAGGAGTCATCTTTTTGAGGTGAGGATGTGATGTCTGTCTTTTATGATTTTTTACCAAGTTTCCTCTTTCCCAGAGATGCAGCATTTGGGAGAGCTTGTGAAATGCTGAGGACTTCCTGATGTTCACCTGCATCCCTGAATTTAACTTCGGACTCATCTGTATGAACTGGGAGCTCCAAGAAAGACCACATGGTTGTTTCCTAGCTTTGTCCTTTGAAAGATATTAAGCATTACTCACCTCCCGAAGAGGAAGATTTGTGATCACCAAGAATGGTGCCAGTAATCACTTATATTTACAAACCGACAGATTGAAATAGGAAAATTCAGTTGAATATTACTTTGATTTTACCACCGGGAGCTGAGAGGAACTGAAATCTCGCTGGTAGGCAGAGCAGGAGAATCTGCACGTAAGAAAGTGGTCCTTCTCTAGCTGGGTCTCCCCCTCCACATCGACACCTCCAGCTCCACCTCAATCATACTCGAACTATTCTTATTTCCCTATGAAACACTGCTTTTCCACTTTACTCCTTTGAATTTTCCTGGTCTTTTCCCTTCCAACTTACTTATTCAGAGTCAGTTGAGCCAAAGAGTGAAGAAACGTATGTTAGGGGCTCAAAGTGATCAATGCTGGGTGATGCTTCCGAAAATCCTATTCTCTGACAGACTGTCCTGAATGATTACTGGGTAGTCAGACAATTTAGCCTTCGCCTGCCTCACGGGTTGGTTGTCCATGATAGTTTTTTTCCTTTGACTTTGGACCTTGGAAGAAATAAGCAGAAAAGGCAAGATGGGTCATCATGTCAAGGGGAAAGAATGATGGGAGCAGACTTATTCTGAGTTCCAAGTAAGTACCTGCTGTAATCCCTGCCACATTTGCAGATCCATGAAAACTCTGTTTTCAGAAAAGTTCTCATATTATAATTTTTCTCTCTTCAATAAGTAGTAATATAGTGCAGATAGGTAAAGTGGCACACAAAAATTAATAGGTATAATGATTCACAAAAAGATAAGTGTATGTTGGACTTAAAAAAAGATTCTGTAAATTGTCTCTAACTGTGGCAGTCAATCCATCATGAATGCACTAAGAACTTTAGACTATAAATTGCAAATATCTTTTAAAATACTTTTAGAGTAAAAAGAGCCAGACAAAAATCAGACAACTTCCCACTTGTTAATTCTGGGACCTTAAAGAAGGTTGTTTAACTTCTCTAAACTTCTATTCAAATTCCTCCTCCTTAAAACAGGGAAAATAATTTTGTAGGGTTACTATGAGGTTTAAATTAAGTAACAGCCAGCAAGCATCTGCATACCCGGGTGGCGAGCATCCTGAAGGTGCCTGATAACATGAATACGCCATTCCTCTCACACTTAATAGTAAAAAGTAGACTATTCACCCAGAAATGACACACCCAGAAGAGAAATTACTGAACAATGAGAAGGAAAGAGTCATTCCCAGTGACCATGAATGTTTTCCCAAGCCACGATGTTCAAATGTACTGCCAGTATGTTTTTCATAAAGATTCCTTATCAGGAGAGTTCTTCTCCCATCACCTCTCTGAATGCTTTACCTACCCTGACAGTCAAATCCCCAAAAGCAGGACCAGCCCTGTGCCTTGTTTCTATTCCATAAGCTGCCGGGACCTTGTTGTTCTCTATCTGCAATAGATTAAAGTGTCTCTGCTCCACCAGAAATAACAAGGACAATGAACTTGTCATACCAAACTTCTCTTCCAGTAAACATGGTTCAGTGTCGAGAACAAGAATTGGACAAGGTTGGGGGATTCAGTTTTCAAAAAGTCTAGCCTTATCCAGCTTTAGAAACCCTCTCCCAAAAGGCCTCCCCAGTTTTAGGATACATCTAATTACTGTGCCCTCTAGGAATCTAGACACCTTTTCCTGACCTGAGAAAGAAAGCTAGAATGCTAATTACTAACCTGTGGAGCATGACATTGGTCCGTCTTCCCGTTGTCCATGCAGTCTACCTGGGGTTAGTTTTCGCTGCGGTACTTAACCAGGAAAGCCAAGTTCCCCTAAATGAATCCCAAGGATGAATATCCTCATTCCAGTCCTCTGGCTTCTTTCATTAAAGAATTACAGGGACCTGGTCCAGAGGAAGAGGAGAGAAAAGCCAGGGAATCAGACCCACTGTCTGGCCAGGAACACAGGCTCTGATGAGAGTCCATGATGGAAGTGTCTATGCCAAGTCGCAAGCTGGAAAGAAGCTATCTGAGATCCAAGGAAACCTCCACCTGCCAAGAGCCAGCAGCCTGTTGAAAAAGTGAATTATTTAGGAGGCAGAACTCTTACTCTTAACTTTTTGTGGGACTTTGGATAAGTCAGTTAACTTATTTGTGTCTCCTATTCCTAACTGTACAGTAAAAGAGTTTATATATGATTAGATTATTATTAGATAATCTCTAAGTTTCCTTCAGCATTAAGAAGTTACATAGACCTCTGCCCAGAAAGAAAGAGAAGGATTTACCTGAGGGACAAAAGGGATCAGATTTGACAAATTCCCAAGATTTGGGAAACATAGCTCTCTGTGACCCAAAAAGGGTAAAGTCAAAAAAGAACCAAGTGAAATACACTCACGATTAATCAAAGGGGATTGAAAGTC
Source organism: Hydrochoerus hydrochaeris (assembly GCA_004027455.1). Lineage (NCBI taxonomy): Eukaryota > Metazoa > Chordata > Mammalia > Rodentia > Hydrochaeridae > Hydrochoerus > Hydrochoerus hydrochaeris. Next base: position 4,381 of record PVLA01016917.1, read on the forward strand.
ATTGCTAACCCCATAGCTACCTTGCCCCACCCCCGGCTCACCGCCCTTGGGACACTCCTCCCTTTCTTTAATGCCTCGTTGTGATTCTCCAAAACTGTGATCACTCAAGGTTGAAGCTTTTAATCTCCCATGTATAAAAGGATATGCAAATAGAGTTCAGTTTCCTGTTGAGTCTCTGCCAAGGTCTTAGCCTGGCAGTTCTGGGAAAGGAGCCAAGACCTCATATTTCTTGGCTGTTAACATTCTCCCATCTGTGCTCAAGTCAGCAGCCTGGGCTTCAGGCTGTGGCTTATTCTTAGTCTTACACTCTTCAGAAGGAAACCCGTTAGGATATTCTGGCAAGAAAGTAAGACACAGCTAGCTCCCAAATAACCAAGCAGAGCATTATCTTGTTATATTTGGGGGCAGACAGAAAAAAGAACCAGGAAATATATATTCTTATAAACACTTAGATAAGAGCTTCAGGATCCACTTGTAAGCTACCTGAAGTACTGATAGGAATTAGGTCTTCAGCAGGGCTTGCAATAAGTCATCTGTGTCTTCAGGATGGGGTTTCTTCCCTACACAGGAAGAAAAAGGTAAGGTCTTCAGATCAGTATTAGTCCTACAGAACATTCAAAAACAAAAGGCTTGAAAATATGGACATCTCTGAGTGTTTCTGAGCAGAGTCTTCTGTTGAACCACAGAATCAGGGACCGGAAGGTCCCCTGCATCTTCCTGGCTGAACTCCCACAAAACAGCAGCTGCCGTTTTTTACTGCATGCAAGGCACCCAGACCCAGGTACTGAAATGTGACTACCGATACTCTGCTGGAGAAGCATATGTTCCAAGCTGTGATAAATCTGACCGTTTTTTAATGTTTTCTGCAAGTGCCTGACTTACTTGCACTTTCCAGTATTTTCTTACAAAAGCTGACCGTCACCAGAACTTTCCTATACATTCTCATTTCCATGTCAAGATCAGTGCATGAAATTTTTAAAAATTTTTCCACAAAACTCTATGGAGAGACTCCCCCCACCCCCTAGACTACATCAGTTATCAGTTACAAAACAAATCTCTGTGTTATGGTTCCAAACCCAGTCATTCACTTAGTGTCACCTGCAATGTATTGTCTCTAAATCTCCTCTCTCTCTCTCTCTCTCTCTCTCTCTCTCTCTCTCTCTCTCTCTCTCTCTGTCTTCTTAGGTCTCACTTTTTTTATTTAAAGAGAAAAAACATAAAAAGGGTAGAAATATTACAGAATTTCAAAAAAAAGATAAACAGTAAAAAATCACTAGTTGATAAATTACATATTGTCCTTTTAGAAATAGTTGTTCAAGTTACAAATTTAAAGCACACAAAGTGGACGTTCAAACAGTGAGACTCTAAACAGTTCTGTTCAACAATCCAACAAGAACTTAGAAGTATGGTTATCAATCCTACACACTTAAATATACATGCAGTTATATCTTTTATAGCACTTCCTATTTCCTCTCTTTTTTACAATAGTAATTACACATCTTTTAATTTTATTTAAAGAGAGAAAAGAAAGAAAGAAAGAAAGAAAGAAAGAAGAAAGAAAGAAAGAAAGAAAGAAAGAAAGAAAGAAAGAAAGAAAAAAGGGTAGCAACAATATAGAATTCTAAAAGAAAAAAGCACTAAGAAATCACTAGTTGATAAATTACATATTGTCATCTTGGATATAGTTGTTCAAGTTACAAAATTAAAGGATACATAGTAGACATTCAAGCAGTGAGACTGCAAACAGTTCTGCTCAAAGATCCAACAAAGATTCAGCAATATGGCCATCTATTTTACACATTCAAACACACATGCATTTATATCCCTTAGAGCATTTTCTATTCCTCTCTTTTTTATAATAGCACTTACACATTTTGGGTTTTATTACTCTTATAGTTCTTATTACTTTTTACACTAGAGATACAATGTGATATTTATAAATATGATTCTTATTTATTTCACTAATGAGGATAGTCTCAAGTTGTCTCCATTTACCTATGAAGGGCTCAAGATCATCCTTTTTTATAGCTGACTAATATTCCATTGTATAAAAATACATCTTTTTCATCTGCAGTTGATGGGCATCTTGCTTGTTTCCAAGATTTATCTATCACAAATTGTGCTGCTATGAACATGGTTGCACATATATCACTGTGACATGAACTTTTCAGTTCTTCTGGGAAAATATCCAGGAGGGGAATAGCTGGATTGAATGGAGCTTCAATTCTAGTCTTCTGAGAATTCTCCACATGGATTTCCATAGTGGTTGCACCAGTCTACACTCCCACCAACAGCGGAGCAGTGTTCCTCCCCACCCCTCCATCCCCCCGCAGCCTCGCCAACATTTGTTATCAGTTGATTTCTTGATGGCAGCTGTTCTTTCCAGAATGAGAAGAAATTTCAATGTTGTTTTAATTTGCATTTCTCGAATGACCAGTGACGGTGAATATTTCTTCATGTATTTATTTTAGGCCTCACTTTTTAAAAGTCATGCTTTCTTTGAAATCTACTAACAGTATCCATGCTCTAAAAAATCTTCCTCCTCTCAGCTCTCCCTCCCCGTCTCTCACTGAGCTTTAACATCCTACTGCAGTGATCTTTCCAGACTATTTACAGCTCTACAGAAAGTGATATAAAACGAGTCCCTTCCTGTTCCTGTTTTTCCCATCCTGTGCAGGTCTGAAAGTTAGCGCCCCCTTGCGCCTTTCGAGAGCATCTTTCTCAAAGACTTGCCCCAGAGCAGCACATTTTGACTTATCTTTAGTCTTACACTCTTCTGAATGAGCTGGAAACTGCCAAGCTCACGGAGTCTCAGGAGTTTTTATTATAGCCCAGTCCAGCTACTTTATCACTGTAATTTGTCACTGAAAAAGGTTGGGTCATGGACAGATGACTCTTGAAAAGGTTCAGAAGTGACTCTTAGATTCTGCAGCATGTATGGATCCTATAAAGCTCTTAGGCAAAGTCACTGAATGCATCAATTCTGTGGGCTGAGCGAAAGCGCCTCAGATCACACTCCCTCAATGGAAGAAAGAAGCACTGTCACCCTAGCAACCCCAACACTGGACTATGTTTGTTTCCCTAATGCCACACCTGGTCCTACAATATATGGCAGGCTTAGTCCACTCCAAAGTTGCCTAGAAGAAGTCAGCACAGGATTATATTAGTCTGGAGATGCACAGTCAAGTAAGACTCCAGAGAAAAATTCTCTCTTTTCTCCATGTAAAGACTGCAACAATTCTATATATAAAGCAGGTCTCTGATCACTCTATATCCCTATCTGAATATGTTTCTTACAGTTCCCATACGTTGTTTTCGCATGTACAGGATTTAGGATGAAAGTTGAGACTCTATCTCACTTACACAAATTAATTCAACTATCAGTGCTGATTGACTGTGTAGAGGAAGAACCATTTTGCACAGGATTTACTAACTTTTGAGAAAAACAAGAGAGAAAATTTCCTCCTACCACAACTTTCTCTTGGATAGATTGCTTGCCAGCGAAAGGTCAGGAAGGTTCTGCCATGGCCTTTTGGCTTCCACACCCCAAGTCATCTTGTCTGTGTCACATCTGGAGGAAGAATCTCCTTGTTCAACAGTGTATACAGCATCACGCTGATACTGTTAGTCAGACCTGACTGCAGAGCTTGTTTAATAACCTGGAAAAGCTCGCATCCTAAGAGAAAAGTGAGGCGTGGTGGGACAGATGAGGTCTGAATGCTGAGAAACTGGTCATGTGCTTTGGGGACTTGATCCTCCCACCTGCTGCCTGATCCAACAGCTACAGCTTCCTTAGGAGGCACCAGAGCCCCAGAATGTCCACATCCTGTGGGACCCTGTACCCCAACATTTGTGTTCCTTTCCAGTTCAGAGAACAAAAGCTGCTGGCTTTGGTCCAATTCACAACAGATGGTGGCCACAACCGCCACCCACCCAGAAAACATCCCCCAGAGCTGGGCATGAGAATCACCTTGTCAGCAGTTCCCATACATGTGATCCCTTCAATCATTTAACACCTGCTCAAAGAGAGGAGAGAAACTAGGAGAACTAGGAGACTCTCTCCAGCGAATTGCCTGGTATTTAATTGAGTCTCTTGAGAATCAAGATGACTACGATTATTAATAAGATTTAAGAAGGCTGACACAGAATTAAGGAAATTATTAGAAACCAGGTTGGATACCTTTACAGGCACTCCAGGAAAATCAGGAGATCTACCCAGACAGAACCCTAACATAATAATCACTAGCCTTACCTGTCTCACTGAATTCCACATCATAATCTTGCACTGGTAGAGTTCAAAACCAGGAGAAAGACTCGTCCCTCTCTGTATAAAGGACAGTGAAAATGGGTATTCTGGTGATCAGATTATCACTGCTAATGTGTGCCAGGCCTTACAAGGATGTCCGTGTATTGCAACAGTCCATTCCCTGGTTATCCCTAAGTCTGTAGATTTTTTTCTAAACTATTTTTCCCCAAGAAAACTATCTTTGCTGTGTACTGCCTATTTAATAAAGCCTAGAAAAATAAGAGGAACAAAGTGGAAGGAGTAGAACAAAGACATTAGTACCCTGGGGAATACTGTTGTGGGCTCGTGGTAGTGAAACTAACCTGACCTCCCCAAAGAATGTGAAGGTCGATATTACAGTGTGTGTTTTCCTAAGGACTCTGGAAGAATATGTGAAAATTCAAGGAGTGTTGCTTTAAATTTTAAAAAACTGCTTAGCTGTGGCTGGAATGATCAAAAATTTTGCCAGTGACTAAGGCAGGCTACTGAACGCCATCCCTCTGCAGCTGTAAAGAGGGTTGTCTGTGGTTCCCTATTCTCCTCTTTCTGTGCCTTTGTCTTGGACCCTTCTCATTACTGCATCTCTCATATGCTTTCATTCTATTCCTGTCCAAATCCAATCTCAATGATTACTTGAATCCAATTTTCACTAACATTTGAGTGATGGAAATAAGAGAAGGCAGTAGTTTTTCTAAGATTGGAGGCAGAGGTAACATTTTATTTCAAAAGAGATAATATCCATAAGCTAAAGACCGAAGGACTGTGGCAGAATTTTCAAAGCTTAAGAAACAGGGCTCAGAATGAAAGGTGAAGGCTGCTGTCTCTTTGGAGCTCTGTGAATCGTGCCTGGGAAATCTAGAGCCTCCCAGAGCTTCTCTTTCCATATCCAGGGGCAGGTCTGGCTGGAGCACTCAGTCAACAGGCACTGACCCGATCTTAGAGACAAGCGTTGCAGCAGACGGCAGCCTGGGGGTCAAAGGGCGGGGAGAGACCGCATTTCAGCAGCAGGAACGGCCTTGCCATAGATCAGCAGGGAAACAAGCACCAGCGTCTACGGGATCGTTCAGCGATGACCACCGAGAGGGTGCCTGTGCTGGCTGGGGCTGAGCTCAGTGACCTGAGCTCTTTTGTTCATTACAGAATTCTATGTAGGAAGAAAATTAGACCTGCTACCAAAGAGTAACCACGTTTACTATCTTGGTATATTTCTTCTAAGTTTCCCTTGTCCATGTACCAATTATTACAGTCTATAAACATCATCCTATTCCATATACTAATTTCTATCCCTTTTAACAATATGTAATCAATTTTCTATGCTATTAGATATTTTCCAATCTGTACTTTACTAGGTTGCATTAGTGCTGTATCTAGGAACATACTATAGTGGACTCAATTTTCTTACAGAAAAGCATTTAGGTAGCTCCTGTACTTTCCCCAATGTAAAAATTTTCCATGATGAACATATCTGTGCTTATAACTTTCTCATTGTTTAAAAGTATCACATAAGTATATAAAGTATATAATTTTATCTACATATGTAACATATTATACATTTATATAAATTATTATATGTTATTATAGAGACATTTTATAAATTGTCTATAAAATGAAGAAAACCCCCATTTTTTTTCAGTAAGGTTCATAAGGTTTTGGCCAATTTGAAAATATAAGCCCTAACAGTTGTAGAGGAAATCATCAATTTCATTTTAAATTTTTAATGCATTAATTTCATTATACATACATATTAATAAAATAATATATGAATTTTAATTACTGGTCTATTCCATTCTCATAATTCATAAAATAACTTTATTCAAATTCTTTACAAGGGCCCCAAATCAATGTGCCACTACTATCCACATTTTTAATCTGCATTTTTCCAGAGTATATCAAATTTATGTTTAGGTTGTTTAAAATACAGTATGTTGTTAATCCAGATATGAAGTGATCATGATACCTGTTTTTCAGCCACAGTATCTTAACCACAGTGCTAAGAACATTCACACTTTTGTTTTGACATTTAGCCTATAGATTATCCTATAGATTCTTGCTTTGACATTTATCCCATAGATTATCCTATAGATTCTTGATCTCCAGAATAGAAATATTGCTTTACAATGTTTATTTTAAAAATATCAAACACTTGCAATTTTGAAGGCATTGGGAGATCCAAGAATAGTCATCTTTTTTACTAACTCCATCAGCCAGTTTTCATGAGTGTCCATGCCCCGGCTTGGCTGAGTTAGCTGAAGTTAATACATCTTCACCCAACTGTACCTCACTGTTCAAAATAAGATAATTGATCATAAGCATTGCAATATTGCTTTTTGTAACTTTGTAAGGAATCTAATATAAGAGTCTCCCTCTTCTCTGGGGATAATAACCTCATTTTACACTCAAACATGTTTAGTATTCTCCCACAGCAAATTCCCCGAAGTGAAATATTTGCTCAAACTACTACAGATATTCTCATTCTTTTTAACTGCTTGACTTCCAGAAAAAATAATAATTTATGCTGCCATCAACATCTTTCCAGCATTAGCTGCATCACTTTTTTAAGTAAAAGCATTTGCTTAAATATCTGTCCTCCAAAAATGGATTGTTAATATTTTACTTAGATTTTTATTATTAGAGGGTTAAAGTATTTTTCCAAGTTTGTTAATTAATTATTAACTTGTGTCCATTGCCCATTTATTTTTTTAGGTTTTCAGTGTTTTTACTCACAGATTTGTGCAATTATAACTTTGTGCCTCTGGATTGTATAGCACTTAACCACAATAACAGCACGAGTGAAAGGAGATTTCCGAGGTATTGTGGAGGGAGGAGGGTGGGGATGGCAGGGTGCCAAGGACAGGAAAAAAGAAGAAGAAAGTTTTTGTACTGATGTTTTTCACTGTGTCTACGGACCACAGAGGTGGAAGCGTATTAAGGCTTTGTTCAAAAACACCCCGCTGTGATCCACTGTGCAAGTCTCAGCACCAAGCAGTCTACTGAGTCTCATGGGGAGACATGAGCTCCCTTGCTCCAAATCCTTTCTTTTGGTGCTGACCTCTTTTCATCTACTGCAATAGTTTCAGAGCATGAACACATTTCACCAAAGCTTCCAGAGATAAATATTTCCCAACCACATATGTCAGCGCTTATTATTTATACCCATGGCACTATAAAGCAGAATTATCAGGGACAAGTAAAGGGATAGGACAGTGACTAGTACCTGTATACCTGTCACACATCAGTATGTGATGAATCAACAAGTTGAACCCAATCTATGTAATGTGTATATTTCTTTCTTTTGAAGAGCTTAATGCCTAGCACAAAACAAACCAAGGGCTCAAAAGAGTAATGAATGAATTCCACTGTACTCTGTATGACATGCTTACAGAGTTCCAACTAAAAATAATGTATTTGTAAAGGCCATCAGCAGGAGCAGGTGCACAGGGGAATTCCTGATGCTACTGAAGCCCCAAATCCTAACAGCTCATATTCCATGTTCCGATGCAAAAACTAAGCATTATTGATTTTCTTGAAGTCCTGTACCATGTTCATTGTTTTGTTTTGATTGACTCTATTCTGTTTTATTTTGTTTGGTTTACTTCTCTTCAAAAAAAAAACTGCCAAATGAGGCGGGTGGCAAGAAGGTTGCTAGTGGGCAGTACAGAAGAGATGGCCCTGTGATGGGAGAAAAGTGCAGGCTCTTCATAAGCAAAACCTGAGCTACTAGAAGGTCAAGAGCAAGTAAACAGGTGATGGGAGGGAAAGTTTTGGTTGGGTGGAGCCGGCAGGAAGACTTGAGAGAAGATGAATCCAATGCTGGTCAGATGAAAAAACACCTAGCACCACTGGGAATAGAATTTCAGAGCCATGCCCTCTCTGACTACCACCACCAAGCGGTTCCCTCATTCCAAAGCACGGGCACAGCTTACCTCCCACTTGACTCTGTGTTTTAGAAAGATATTTCCTGGGAATGAAGAAATATTTCTGTTCACTTCCGGGGATCAATCAGTGCTGATATGATAGATCTGAGAGCTTACAAGGCCGTGACTCTCCTTGACTCTTCTCTTAATCCTGCATGAGTTCAACCAAAGGGCACAGAAATTAATCTCTTCATCATGGGATCACAATAGCCAGTTAGCACACCAAATCCAATTGCTTTTCTTCAGCAATGTACCAGGGAAGAAAATTATGCTCACTCTTCCTTCCTAGGTTGTCCAAAATAACTAGGTGTGTGTCTTAAAGGAAAAAATACACCAACTCAATCAAAATACAATCAAAGAAGCCCATTTTTGCTAAACAATTCACAAAGACAATGCTGTTAACGAAATTCTTATTTTTAGTGAAAAAAATCGAATATAACAGTCACAGATTACTTATTTAATAAAAATGAAAATTCTTTTGTATATTAATTTTAACATATATGATCATATATTTCTATACAGCAGGCAGTAGGCATTTACAGTTACAGAAAGAAATATGACTAGCTTCCTTCTGCATCCAAAGAAACTGCAGAGAAAGATATTCAAGACAAAAAAGTTAAACACTTAAAAATCTCAGAATGTATGCTAGTTCCAATGGGAATGTGTAACTTTATGAAAAAAATATATCATCACCATCTCATTCTTGTGACCAGTGTTACCCTCTTCAAACTATTAGATCTTAATGACAAGAATCGATACACAAGGCACATCACTTTCACAGTATCCCTGATGAAACTATGTAAATACATAAACAACCCAAAATTAATCAAACATTTAGTTCTAAGAAGAGACAAGAGAACTAGAAGAACAAGTCAAAACAACCAGACAAATGCAGGCAATGAGTGCTGTGATTTGGATATGGTTTCAGCATATCTCCAGGATTCATCAATTCAGAGCTCAGCCATCAGCGTGGCAGTGTTGGGTATGGTGTGGAACCTTCGAGAGGTGCAGCTAATGGGAAGTAACTAGATTTTTGAAGATGCTATCTTTGGGCGGAACTGATACAGTTCTCATGGGACCCCGCATAGTTCTTGCAAGAAGGTTGTATTGATTTGATTAATCTCATTTTTGGAATATTTCAAAATCTTTGTAATAAAATGTTCCTTAAATTTTTCCTTTTTAAGTAACCAACAAATTTAAATGATAAGAAAGCAAAATACAAAAGAACTAGCCTGGTCCTTTTCTGGTCTCCCCCAGCTTCCTGTCTTGCCACATCAGTCTTTCCCTTTCATGAACTCCTCTGCCACAATGTCATTTGCCAGGATGCAACACTGTCATGGGTGCTTGTATAACCAGTATCATGATTTTGGACTTGTCCCTCCAAAACTGTGAGCTAAATCAGCCTCATTGCTTTATAAAGTGCTCACCTTTGGATGCTTCATTTTAGCAATGGTAAATGAACTAATATAATAAGATACACTAGAAGACAACAAGCTGGTCCCTCCAATAATAAATATCATGGAAAAAAATAAAAGAAATGAAAAGGAAACAACAGAAGGGTAACTATGGAAGAAACTAAAGAGAGGTGAAAGAAGTTTAAAGTTTAGCCATTTAACCAAATGAAATGTACTGTCTTTAAAAGAATCTTTGTTTTAAAAAAAAGTCTATAAAACACATTTTGGAAAGAATTGTACAAATTTTAGTATGGATTGGCTGTTGATACCAGGGGATTACTATTAACTTTGTTAGATAAAAAATGTGGTTGTAATAAATAAAAATATCCTTTTTAAAAACATATATTGAGGCTTGGGGATTTAGCTCAGTGGCTTAAGTGCCTGTCTGGCAAGCATGAGGTTATGAGTTCAATCCCTGGTACCACAAAAAATTAAATTAAATTAAATTATAAATAAATAAAAACATATATTGAAGTATGTAGAAGGGAATTGTGGTATTTGAAATTGCTTGAGCAAAATAAGTAGAAAATATGACAAGTATTAGCAATTGTTAAATCTATGTGATCATTCTATAAGTACTGATTTGATTAATCTCATTTTTGGAATATTTCAAAATCTTTGTAATAAAATGTTCCTTAAATTTTTCCTTTTTAAGTAACCAACAAATTTAAATGATAAGAAAGCGAAATACGAACCAGGGGAGCCAGGCCCGCCAAAGGGGGAGCCAAGCCAGCGCTGTGCCATGAGGTGAGTTGCAGCTCACCAGGACAGGACCAGAAAAGTTTGGGACCATCAATCCCGGTGGCTGGGTGCCTGGCCAGCCCCCTTAGGTCATTGGACTAGGCTCCAGAGGTTCCGCGAGCTTGAGTGGACTGTGCCCAGTGACCTTCATTCAACCAGGGGAGCCAGGCCCACCACACAGGGGGAGCCAAAGCCAAGTGAGTCCCAGCAGCAGAGGGCTCAGGAGGTGATTTCCAACACATCCAGGGAAAGCTTTGGAAAATCGCTGGAAACATGGAAATAGAGGAAAATGACAAAATGAAAGACCAAAATGCAATCTCAAACCTCCAGCCCATCCCAAGAAAACCATGTACATAGAAGAAAATATTACACATACACCTGAAATGCATGAAACGATACCAACTGAAATGAAGAAGCAAGTACGGGAAGCTATGAGGCAAATCACATCAGAAATAATCTCCCAGGTAAAAGAAGAAATGATAAAAGTAGTGAAAGAAACACTGAATGCATGGAGCAAAGACACAGCTAAAAAATTAGAGGAACAAAGCAAAATGATAGAATCCCTGAATGAACAGTTTAAGAGACAAACAATGCATTAAGCAGATTCAAAGAGATATACAGGAAATCAAAAACTCTAATGAAAGTTGCAAAAATCGCCTCAACGAAAGTGAAGATAGAATCTCAGACCTCAAAGATAAGATTGCAGCTAGTGAACAGGAAAGGAAAGATCTTCTAACAATAACAAGAAATCAGGAAATAACAATTCAACAGCTGCAAGATGATGCAAAGAAAAACAATATAAGATTAATAGGGATAAAAGAAAAAGAACAGGACAACACAAATGATATCAAGAGGCTATTTACAGAAGAAATAGCTGAAAACTTTCCAAACACGGCTATGGAAACTGACATATGGATTAGTGAGGCATATAAAACTTCATATAGCCATAACCAAAACAAAACTACACCCAGACATATAATAATCACCATCCCAGAAATCCAACATAAGAACAGAATATTAAAAGCTGTTAGACAGAATAGAGGTCACCTATAAAGGAAAACCTATCAGATTCATAGCAGACTTCTCAACACAAACAATGAAGTCAAGAAGAGCATGGAGTAAAGTTTTTCAGATCCTTAAAGAAAACGACTTCCAACCAAGACTGATGTACCCTGCAAAACTGTCCTTCAAAATGGATGGAGAAATAAGATACTTCCATGACAAAGAACAGCTGAAGAACTTCATGATCACCAAACCAAAACTACAAAGAATACTGAAAGACATCCTAGATACACATAGGAAAAAACCACTAAGCAAGACAGACAATTAAACAGAATGGAAAGTTAAGATACAACATCAGAAAGATAACATGTCAACAATAAACCAATATATGACAGTTATAACATTAATGTAAATGGCCTCAATTCACCAAATAAAAGAAACAGACTGGCAGAATGGATCAAGAAACAACATCCAACCATATGCTATCTACAAGAAACCCATCTAACCTAAAAGGAAATTCATAGACTGAAAGCCAAAGGATGGAAAATAATACTCCATGCAACAGGAACTCAAAAAAAAGCAGGGGTAGCTATTCTGTTTGCAGATCATGTGAACTTCAAACCAAGAATGATCCAAAGAGATAAAGAAGGTTACTACACACTAATTGGGGAAAAATGCCAGAGGAAGAGATAACAATCTTAAATATATATGCACCAAATTCCAGAGCACCCAACTACACAAAGCAAGTATTAACAGAAATGAAAATCAAATAGGCAATAACACAATTATAATAGGAGACTTTAACACACCATTGACACAAAGGGATAGATCAACTAGACAGAAAATCAGCAAAGAAATAACAGAACCGAATCACACCTGTGAACAAATGGACTTGATAGACGTATACAGAGTGTTCCATCCAACAACATCAGAATATATATTCATCTCAGCAGTACATGGGACATTCTCTAAAATAGACCATACACTAACCCACAGAATATATTTAAGTAAATGCAAAAGAATTGAAATTATCCCATGCATGCTATCAGATCATAGCATCATGAAACTGGAAATTAATGATAAAAGTAACTGCAAAAACCCCACAAACACATGGAAATTAAATAACATACTCTTGAGCAATCAGTGGGTCACAAAGGAAATTAAAGAAGAAATTAAATGATATCTACAAGCAAATGAAAATACAAATACAATTTACTAGAACCTGTGGGATGCAATGAAAGTGGTCCTCAGAGGAAAATTTATTGCACTGAGTTCCCACATTAGGAAAACAGAACGAACACAAATAAGCAACCTGATATTACACCTCAAACATCTAGAAAAAGAAGAGCAAGCCAAGCCCAAAGCCAAAAGAAGGGAGGAAATTATAAAGATCAGAGCATAAATTAATGCAATAGAGACTAAGAAAACAATTCAAAGAATTAATGAATCAAAGAGTTGGTTCTTTGAAAGAATAAATAAAATTGACAAGCCCTTAGCCAACCTAATTTTAAAAAGGAAAGAAAAGACTCAAAGTCACGGAACACAGAATGAAAAAGGAAAAATCACTACTGACCCTGTGGAAATACAAGTATTTTGAAAACTTCTACTCTCATAGGTTCAATAACACAGAAGAAATGGACAGATTCCTAGAAACATACAAACCATCAAAGCTGGATCAAGAAGATGTAAAACTGCTGAATAACCCACTTTCTATTAATGAAATTGAAAATGTAATCAAGTCCCTACCAACAAAGAAGAGCCCAGGCCCAGACGGATTCACTGCGGAATTCTACAAGAAATACAAAGAAGACTTAATGCTGACACTCCTCAAACTCTTCAATGAAATTGAAAGGGAAGCAATTCTCCCTAAGTTATTCCTGGAAGCAAATATCACTCTAGTACCAAAACCTGAGAAAGACACAGCTAAAAAAGAGAACTAAAGGCCAATCTCCCTAATGAACATAGATGCAAAAATTCTCAATAAAATATTGCAAACAGGATGCAGCAAATCATCAAGAAGATTATACACCATGACCAAGTGGAATTCATCCCAGGCATGCAGGGATGGTTCAACATACGTAAATCAATAAATGTAATCCACCATATCCAAAGAGCCAAAACCAAGAATCACATGATCATTTCTATAGTTGCAGAAAAAGCTTTTGATAAGATACAACACCCATTCATGATAAGAGCCTTACAGAGAATTGGAATAGATGGTCTTTACCTCAATATGATAAAAGCAAACTATGACAAACCAACAGCCAGTGTCATATTAAATGGCCAAAAACCTAAAGCCTTTACATTGAAATCAGGCACAAGACAAGGATGATCCTTATCATTACTCCTATTCAATATACTACTGGAAATACTAGCCAGAACGATTAGACAAGAGAGAGAAATAAAAGGAGTAAAGATAGGAAAAGAAGAAGTTAAATGATCATTATTTGCAGATGACATGATACTCTACATAGAAGACCCCAAACCTCCATTGAAAGTCTCCTAGATATAATAAATAAATTCAGCAATGTAGCTGGATACAAAGTCAATACTCAAAAAATCAATAGCATTCTTATACACTAATAACAAAATCACAGAGAAAGAAATAAGAGAAGCCACACCCTTCAGACTAGCATCCAAAAAAATGAAATCCTTAGGAATTAATCTAATGAAAGATGTAAAAGGGTTGTGCAAGGAAAATTATAATACCCTGAAAAAAAAATCGAAGAGGACCTCAAAAAATGGAAAGACATCCCTTGTTCATGGGTAGGAAGAATAAATATTATCAAAATGGCCATTCTCTCAAAATTGTTATACACATTTGCCAGAGTCCAGCTGCGGCAGGGCTAGGGTTTCCCAAAGGTGGACAGGGAGTCAGTGAGTGAGAGACAGAAGACACTGCACACCAGTCTGTGAGTGAATCTGAATCCCCTTTTATTTTTTAGAAGCTAGAGTATATATTTGCTAACCTTTGGCAGCAACCCCCAGCCCCAAGCAGGAAGTGCCCCAGGCTTAGGGCCAGGCAGGGACAATCCTAAACAATAGGTTTTAATTGACCTCAACTCCAAGCAGGAAGCGCCCCAGGCTCAGGGCAATAGGTATCAATTAACATCTCAATCTTGTTACTTAGTTAGCTTGGGAAATGTAAGCCATGCACCTGGATGCCTGCAGGAGGAAGAGATGTGTGAGACTATCATGCCGCTCCCTACATTGTTTCCCTTATCACTTATGGGAGTGGCAGTCCCTGTGAGGACAGCGCCTGTCTTAGGTCAAGGACTCTTCATATGAACCCAACCAGGCCTTACCCATCATGGGCCTGCAGGACAGCAATTGGTCCTGTGCCTGTCTTA
>PVLA01016918.1:0-19128 GCA_004027455.1 Hydrochoerus hydrochaeris
ATATTGGGGATTGATTGGAAACTTCATTGTGCTTATAGACCCCAGAGTTCAGGACAGGTAAAGAAAATGAATAGAACAATCAAAGAGACCTTGACAAAATTAGCCAAAGAGACTGGCTCTAAAGACTGGACCATGCTCCTACCTTATGCTTTGTTCAGAGCTAGAAACACTCCTTCCTCCCAGCCACCTAATCTAACTCCCTTTGAGATCCTATATGGAACCCCTCCCCCCATTCGGGACCTCAGCCCCCTACTTAAAGACACCCATTTACCCCATACCTTTTTAATTAATAGACTCCAGGCTCTAGACCAAATTCTAAAGGTCCTATGGCGCCAACTCTCTTCAGCCTACCAGCCAAGCGACGGACCTGCTCATCACTAATACAATGTGGGAGACTTCATCTAAGTCCGTCGCCATCAGATACAGACCCTAAAACCACGCTGACATCGCGTCCTGGATCCACATATCTCACCTCAAGCCAGCACCGCCACCGCCGGAGCCTCAATAGAAATTGGAAAAGACTAAAAATCCCCTCAAGTTACAGGTTCATAGGGTTACTATTTCTCCTCCTCCTTCCCCTAGGACTTTTCCTTAAGGAGGGGGGAATATGTGCAGTTTTTAAAAAAAAAGAACAATGCTGCTTCTATGCAGATCATTCTAGAGTTGTTAAAGAGTCCATGTCCAAACTCAGGGAAAGTTGGCCCTAATGGGACCCTTGATTACAAAGTCAGATTGGCAATGTAAAACTAATGCTCCTCAGACAACAATATGAGATTCTAGATAACCCCAACAATAAACACCCCGATCTCTAAGATTAGAGATTCACAACACAAAAAGGGGAGAATGTAAGAGAAATTTTCTCTTATTAACAGTGCATGGTCTACACTGCTCTATGCTGCTCATCTCCTCCCAATATTCTGGGAAATGAGCCATTATAGTTAAAGCTGCCTAGGTTAAATTCAGACAAGGATTAAGCTGACTAGAAAACCTGGGTTGTGAGGTAGAAACAGCTCCCTCCCATGTTTAAGGAATTTATGGAGTGTACCTTCCCTGGGCATCTGCTGCCCATATTAGGAAGCATCCTCCACCGCCCAACTCTAGACCATCCTATAGTCGCCCCCTCCAATGAATGCAGAAAGCCATTTAAACTAACCAATGTCATCTGCTTCTGTGACCATGCTTGCAAAGACCCCTCCTCCCTTTGTTCGATAGTTTAAAAGCCATGCTCCGGCACACCTCGTGGCTCTCTGTTCCTGTGTGTTCATTGAGCCCCACGCATGCTTGGACAATAAAACCCCTTGCCTATTGCATGAGAAGGCGTCTGTTGACCTCTTCCTACACGTGGTGGGCGTCTCGACCCTCTCACTTTTGAACAACCAAGCTCATATAAGGAAGGAAATCATAAAGATCAGAGCAGAAATTAATACAATGGAGACTAAGAAAACAGTACAAAGAATGAATCAATCAAAGAATTAGTTCTTTGAAAGATTAAATAAAATTAGCAAACCTTTAGCCAATCTTATCAAAAAAAAAGGAAGAAAAACTCAAATTCATGCAACTGGAAATAAAAAGGGTAAAATCACAATAGATCCTACAGAAATTCAGAAGATCCTCAAGACCATATTATGAGATCCTGTATTCTAGTAAGATGAAGACTTGAGAAAAAATGGACAGATTCCTAGATACATATGAATTATCAAAGCTGAATTAAGATGATATAAAAATTTTAAAGAAATCAATATCCATCAATGAAATCAAAGACATAATTAAAAACCTATCAACAAACAAAAGCCCAGGCCCTGACAAATTCACTGCTAACTTCCACAAGAACTTTAGGGAAGACCTAATGTCACTATTTTTTCAAACTTTTTAATGGAATTGAAATGGAAATAATACTTCCAAATTCATTCCTGGAAGCATTACCCTGATAACAAAACCAAAGAAAGTTTTAACCAAACAGGAGAACTACAGACCAATTTCTCTAATGAACATAGGTGCAAAAATCCTCAATAAGATACTGGCAAACAGAATTCAGCAAATCATCAAGAAAATTATATACCATGACCAAGTAATATTCATCCCAGGGATGCAGGGATGGTTCAACATACACAAAGCAATAAATGTAATACACCATATTAACATAGCTAAGGACAAAAATCTTTTGATCATCTCAAAAGATGCAGGAAAAACATTTGAAAAAGTCCAACACCCATTCATAATAAAAACTCTATGTAAAATTAGAACCGATGGTCTTTATCTCAATCTGATAAAAACCATCTCTGACAAACCAATAATCAACATCATAATAAATGGTCAAAAGCTGAAAGTTTTCACTCTAAAATCAGGACAAAACAAAGAAGCCCACTGTCACCATTTTATTCAATATAGTTCTGGAAACATTAACCAGAGTAATTAGATAAGAAAAACTAAAAGAAATAAGAATAGGGAAAAAAAAGTTAAGTTATCATTATGAGCTGATGACATGATACTCTACGTAGAAGATTCCAAAAACTCCACCAAAAGACTCCTAGATTTAGTAACCAAATTCAATAGCATAATAGCAAAGTTAACACTCAAAAAACAATAGCATTCCTGCACACAAATAACAAATTCACTGAGAGAGAAAATAGGGAAACTACTCCTTTAACAATAGCATCTGAAATACCTAGGAATGGATCTAATAAAGGAAGTGCTACTACATTTGAAAACTATAATATTCTGAAAAAGGAGATTGAGGAAATGAGATAATAGAAAGGCAGACCCAATGTAATAAAAATGTCCTATTTCCAAAACTCTTATACAGACTTAATGCAAATGCAACCAAAATACCAATAGCATGTCTCACAGAATTAGAAAAAAACAATCCTAAAATTCATTTGGAACCAGAAGAAACCTAAAATAACAAATCAATTCTGGGCAGAAAAGGCAAGGCAGGGACCATCACAGTGCCTGGCTTGAAATTATATTACAAAGCTATTGTGATAAGAAAGAAAGAAAAAGGAAGAAAGACAGGAAGACAGGAAAACAGAAAGACAGAAAGAAAGAAAGAAAGAAAGAAAGAAAGAAAGAAAGAAAGAAAGAAAGAAAGAAAGAGAAAAGAAAAGAAAAAAAGAAAGAAGAAGAGAAAAAAAGAAAGGTAGGTAGGTACTGGAAAAACAAAAACAAAAAATAGATCCAAGTATAAATGAGACAGATTAGAAGATGTAGAAACAACTCCAAACACATTCAGTCACCTTTTTTTGACAAAAAGGCCAAACAATTTCACTGGAAGAATGACAGCCTCTTTAATAAGTGTTGCTGGAAAAACTGGTTTTCCACATGTCAAAACCCATATCTATTACCATGCATTAAACTAAAGCCAAAATAGATAAAAAATCTGAGTATGAAAACAGAAACACTAAACCTACTGGAAGAAGCCGGCCGTGATGGTGCACTCCTGCAATCCCAGCACTCGGGAAGCTGAGGTAGGGGGATGTTTGCAGGTTTGAGACCAGTCTGGGCTACAAAGTGAGCCCAAGGTCAGTCTGAATTGCATAGCAAGACCCTGTCTCAAAAAGACAAAAAATAAAAATAAATAAATCTACTGGAAGAGAGAATAGAACTCTTGAAGACACTGGTGCAGGCAAAGACTTTATGAAAAAAAAATCCTCATTGCACAGGAACTGTCAAAAAGAATCAACAACAGGGATCTCTTATTAGAAAGCTTTTGCACAGCAAAAGAAACCACCCATAGAGTGAAGAAATGACCAACAGTGTTGGGAAATAAATTTGGTAGCTGTTCCTCAGACAAATGGTCAATAGCTAGAATATATAAAGAACTCAAAAAAAATCACACCACTGAAATTTAGAGACCTACCCCAAAAATGGGTACCTGAAACAGACACTTCTCAGCTAGAGTGGAAACAGCAAATACATGAAAAAGTGTTCAATGTCACTGGTCATTCAAGAGATTCAAATGAAAGCAACATTGAGATTTCATCTCACTCCAGAGAGAATAGTTATCATCATGAAATCAACCATTTAAAAATGCTGGTAGAGCTGTAGGGAAAAAGGAACTATTCTGCACTGTTGGTGCGAGTGTAAGCTGTTGCAACCACTGTGGAAATCAGTGTAGAGATTCCTCAGAAAAAAAAAAAACTAAAACTAGAGGTTCCATTTGACCCAGCTATTTCCCTACTGAGTGTCTTCCCAAAAGAATTAAAAGCATCATATCACAGCAACATATGCACACCCATATGTATAGTGGCACAGTTTATAAAAGCTAAATCATGGAAACAGTCCAAATGGCCATCAATCAATGAATGGGTAAAAATATGTTGGGTTTTTTTGGTTTTTTTTTACACAGTGGAGTAATACTCTGCCATAAAGGACAAACTTGAGACATTTCAGTTAAATGGATGCACCTTGAAAGCATCCTCTTAAGTAAAATAAATCAGACATGCATGTTTAAATACTGCACTGTTTTACTGATGTGATAAACTGTGTAAATAAGGACCAGAATGTATAATAGATATTGGGAAATGGGAAGAAAATGGTCAAATGAGAAAGGGAACAGGACGGGGGTAGGAGGAAAGGAAGAAAGGAGTAAGAAAAAGAAGAATGTAGGGGCCAAGGATAGAACTGAGTGGCACAAGTGCCTGCCTGGCAAATGCAAGGTCCTGAGTTCGATTCCCAGTACAAAAAAGAAAGAAAGAAAAGATAAAGAAGAAAATAAGGAAAAAGTGGAAACAAAGCTTTTGTAAATAATGAAGGGAAGAGAGGATAAAGGGAAAGAAAGGGAATGGGAAAAATAGAAGAAGCAAGATATATCATGTACAAGTACAGATTCTCCATGATGGATATTATCATTATGTATATCTAAACTGTACCAATAAAAAAAGAAATAATGACTGAAATTCTCCAGATTTCACAAAATTCATAAACCCATACACCCAACAAATTCAAAGACTCTCAAGCACAAGAGACAATATAAACCAGGACACATCATAAGATTACATCCAAAACAAAATGCTAAAAGATAAAGTTAGTAACATATCAAAACTCATGCGTGGAGCACCAGAAAACATTGCTAAAGTGAAACAATTCCAAAATTCTGAAAAGATGTATTTTGTTTCTTGACTTTGTTTGTTGGTTGGTTTGAGACAGGGTCTCACTATGTAGTGCAGTCTGGCCTCAAACTCATGGCAGTTCTCCTGTGTCAGCCTCCTGAATGCTGGAATAGGTGTACACCACTACATCCAGCTTTGTTTCTGGTGTAGAAACCACAATACATATTTTTGTTCAGACAACATTTCATAAAATCATAAATAAATCACAAATAGATGTACAGCTGAAAATATATACGAAAGACTTGTATACAAATGTTCACAGCACTTCTAAAGTACAAATAATCCAAAAGCCCATTGAATAGATTAAATGAACATATAGTGCAGCATTCATGCAGTGAGATTTTTGCCTAGAAATAACAAGTAATATGTAATGACCCATGTTACAATAGTTATGAAGCAGTGATTCTAGAAAAGGCAAAACTCACATATGGTAATAGAAATCAGATCAGTAGTTGCCTGGGGCAGGCAGTGTGAGGAAATACCTGCAGAGGGACACAAGACAACTTTTATGTATGGTAGAACTGTTCCATATCTAAGTTGGAATGTCAGTTACATGGGTGCACACATTTGTCAAAACTGCATCAGAAGTTCTTGCCACTACTGAGCTGGTAACATCTGATAGAAGCATCTGAGAACTGTACAGTCAACATGGATATGTCAGCTTACACAGACTACTCCAATAAGGTCATTTTGGTTTGGTTTGGTCTGGTCTGGTCTGGTCTGGTCTGGTCTGGTCTGGTCTGGTCTGGAGCACAATCTTGCTGTTACCTAGTCTGTCCTCATCTCAAGCAATCCGCACAACTCAGCTTCCCAAGTAGCTAGAACTACAAATATGTACCCAGATAACAACAATGATTTTGAAAGAGAAAGAAAGAAAGAAAGAAAGAAAGAAAGAAAGAAAGAAAGAAAGAAAGAAAGAAAGAAAGAGAAAGAAAGGGCTAACTAAATATAGTACATAACTTTCTCTCGGTTCTCTACCAACATCTCTAGACAGTCCTACTTAATCTTCTTCATGAACTCTTCACTTTGTTTCCTTTGAAACACAGGAGCTCCTGATGCATCATCCTCAGTGCTCTCCTTCTTATAGAAGCCTAATTACCTCATTCAGTGTTAATGATATACTATTCGAAGAGCTTTTCTGAATCTGTATTTCTTACTCAGACTTTTCCCTTAGCACTTCAGATAGATAGATCCAATGCCTAAAGAAAAACATTCATCTCTAACTCAGCATGGTGCAAAACTGAGATTAATTATCACACACAGCCTCACTCCTACCTCTTCTACTATATTTTCCAATAAGAGGATACACAATGCCTGACTCATAGTAAGCATTTTATATATTATTTGTCAAATGGATAAACTATGAAATCACAAATGCTCAGAAACTTCAATTCTCCTCACTCTTCCATATTATAAGGTACATGGTCAGCATGTTTTGTCTGGACTAGTCTCTCCCTCTGTCTAGGAGGCTAGGCAGATATCATCTCCATTTGGCTGGCTATGAGACACTGAGCAAATTATCTTTCTCAGCCTCATAAAAGACCCATAAAAGGCATGAGGTTGGAATTCAAATTCCTGCTTATCATTGATAAATCTTCAGCATGTCACTTTTATTCTTTTCTTATCTATAAAATACACCAAATCTATATTTTAAGGTTATTTTGAGTATTAAATGAAGAAGAAAGCTAATTTGCCTGGAACACAGGAAGTGTCTCTAAATATTAACTTGTTCTCTCACTCTTTCCCCCTGCCCATTGGCACCTGTACTCCTTCCTCAGAAGGGGAAAGACGAGAATGGAGTTGGCCCACACTTCAGAATGGCACCTTCTCAGACCAACAGGCTTTAGTCCACCAAGGTAAGAACAGCTTCTCTCTTTCTCCCTCTCCTAGAATTGGTATTCCAGGCAGATGCAGCCAGCTGCTGAGGTGTTATTATCTGATGCTGTATCTAAGAAACCAGAAAAAGAAAAACTGTGTTTAGAAGGTATATTTTCTCCCTCCCCAGGTAAGCAGGAGAAATAATGGAATTCAAATTGAAATGACCACACAATAAAACTCCTGCCCACCAGGTGTTTATCCCAGTTTGTAAAAACAACTATTTTAAGGTAATTAAAAAACACTCCCCGTTGGGGAAGCAAATGGAGCCACATGTTTCTGAAACAGTTTGAGAAAAAGCAGTAAACTCAATGAGCAGACAGCAAATGCATGTCAAGCAGGATCAGCGCTAGCTGCCGGCCTCACAAATCCTTCCTAGATGAGGCCTCAGGAAAAGCTGGGGCCTCAGAAACCTGACCACCCACCGGGAGACCACAGGGTTTGCATTGTGAAGTCTGCAGGATATTTTGCCTCTGTAGGATGTGGGAAGGTCCTCCTTCTTTCCTATACCCACAGCCTAAGCATTCAACCTCATTTTTGTTTTTTCAACACTGTTTTTAATGCTTTAACTCTGTTCTTTGGAACACTGTCCCCCCAGTTCCTTTCTCCTCCCTCCCTAGGGATAAGCAGATTAGTATATACTGCTAATCACTAGAAGAAAATAAAGATTACCACAGATTTACTTTTTCCTGAATGAGCCCTTATATAAAGAGTGATCAAATGTTCCTCTTTGCCCAAGACAATCCTGACTTTCACCTATCCTTCTGGCTTTTTTAGTGGCATCCATTTCACTTTAAAAGGATTCATGTTTGTCACAAAGTACAAGTTGTTCTATTTATATGGAACTTACTTTCCAGACATACATACATTTACCTACTTAATCCTCAGAATAATCCCATACAATGAAATACATTTTTGTTCTTGTTGTTGTTATTGTTTGCAATATTGGGGATTCTGGGGCCTCCTCATGCATACGAAGCAAGCACTGTACCACTGAGTCTCAACTCCAGCCCCAGGTATTTTTAAAATAACAGAACCAAAACTTAGAGAACTGAGATAGCTTGCTCAAACTTACATAGATAGTGTCTGAGCCAGCATTTGAACATGGGCAGTCTGAGTTCAATATCTTTATTCTCTATCACCATGGTAGTCTATAACACAGCTTTAGGAAGTCACTGGTTTTTACATATACTAAGTATTGTTCATGTCTACTACGAGCCAGGTACTATGTTACAAACCAAGAAACCTGAGTCAGACTTCAAGAAGCTTTCAGTCTGAGAGACACAAGTAAAAGGACAAGAAGTAAACTGAGTGGCTTTTTGTTATACCCCAAAAGGTTGCACCCCAAAATAAAATGAAAATTGTAAAAAGGCAAAAAGAATAAAAAGGCCAAGACGTCTTGGAGGGAAAAGAAGAGAGCTTTTTATTTAGGCTGGTATCCAGCGACACAGAGGGTGGAATTTACACTGCTGTGCAACTAGGCTAAGATTTGGGGGTGGTTTATAAAGGGAAAAAAACTGCAACGATGTGGGAGGCGCCACACCTGTGCATTCCTGAGGAAACAGGACATCCTGTTTTTTTTTTTAAAGGTCAAAGGGCGTGGCGCATACAGAACAGAATGGTGGCGCTTGAGTTAGGTTACAACACTTTTATTGTGAGTGGTGAGTGACATCTAATGGGAAGTCTTAGAACTGGTGGGAATAACACTGAAGAGACTTTTGAAGAGGGAGTAGTTGACTTCAAGAATCAAGGAAAGGTAGTTCAGGCAGAATAGCAAATCAAAAGATCTTGAAGCCAAAGATCATAATGAAGTAAGAAAATTTAAATAGTTTAATAGGGCTTAATGCTGAGTGGGCAATGGAAGTAGCAAAAGTTGGAGCTAGAAACATAAATGCAGGCCAGATCTAGAAGGGAGACGACTGACATTCTCGTGTTTGCCCTTAACCTAAAGTCGTGGAAGTCCATGACATTTTAGTAACTTGAGCAGAGAAGTGACCTGATGAAGTTCTCACCTTGGAAAAATCACTACTGCTGCCAAACAGAAATCAATTGAAGAGGGAAGAGCTGGAACTGATACAGGAAATCCAGATGAATGAGTGTTGCCAGGGAAGAAGGTGGTTGAAACAAAGGCAAGACAAGAGATGTGGAAAGGCAAGATGGATGGGTATAAATTGTAGGACTTGGGGTTGGCAGGATATGGTGGGTGAGCAGAAGGGTCATGAATATGACAGAGATGACCTGTTGTGGTGTGGAGTTTGGGAGAAAGAGACATGGATTCTAAGAGAAATGGAAACTAAGTCAGGTGGCTCTTATAGGGAAGTGTAGAGTAAGAAGATAAAGAATTGGCCCCAAAGATGAATGAGAAGAAACAGAAAGACAGAAGACCAATGAAAAGAACTTGGTATCATCATGGCCAACAAGAGAAGAAAGAAGAGAGGAAGCATCTAAAGCTTCAGGGACCACTAGTTAGGTGGTTTAACAGCAAGATGACTGCTGAAAGTCTCAGGGGAGCTATTGCACAGTGCAGGCCCCTGAGAAAAGGCAAATGAAGTGGAGAGGCTGAATAGTGAAAACAGGAGCAAGGAGTAGTCTTGGGGAGATCAGCATTAAGGGGAGGAAGGAAGGGGAGGTGGAAGTGGAGGTGAGGTCCTAAAACACAGACATAAAGCTCCTTACTCTCTTTGAACTTATTTTTTAAATTAGGGTGAGAACACTTAATATGAGCTCTATTCTCTTAAAAGATTTTAAAGTATAAAAGATACTATTGTTGATTATAAGCACAATATTTTATAGCTTATCTTTAGAGCTTATTCATCTTGCTTGACTGAACTTTTTATGTCCATTGTTTAGTAAATACCCAGTTTTCTCTCCACAAGTCCCTATCCGTGACCCTCTGAGACTATGAATTTGACTATTTGGGGCACCTCATATGATGTAGCAGTGTTTGTCTTTCTCTTACTGGCTTGTTTCACTTAGAACCCTCACTGAAGTTTGGTCAAAGAGAAGAGTCTACCATCACCTGGCTGGTGCAGACAGAGCAAGGGGCAGAGTGGCACTAGATGATTCCACAAAGATAAACAGGAGCCAAATAACAAAGGCTTTGTAAATCAGGCTATCCTAGGAGCACTGAAAAATTTTAATTGTAAAGAAGAAATATAAAATAATCTGATTTTGTTTTCTTTATATGTACACAGACTGCTTTGTGAATAGACTATAAAGGACTATAATGAATGCTCCAAGACTAATCAGAATATTTATAGTGTAATCATGAACAAAAAGAAGATAATAGACAGATCAATGTGACAATGGGAGTAGAAATAGACATAGAGGCCTTGAGATGTTAAGGAGGTAAAATTGACAGGTTTTAGTAAAAGGTTAGAAGTAGGGAGAAAAAAGTACCCAAAATTTCCTAATATCTTAATCTTTGCTACAATCCTGTGAAACACATTATTATTTTCTCTACTTTATGGATAAAGGATTTGAGTGACACACCTAGGTCACACAGATAGCGGTCTGGCTATTAAAGTTACCCATTCTCCACTGTTGTACAGGAACGAAGCAGGTCATCCTTGAAGACCTTTTCCCTCTTTTGTGCCATCAAAAGCTATATCCTGTCAATACATATCCCCATTACCTGCTTGCCTAAGCAACTGGAAAATACACAGAAATATTATCACAGAAGCTGATGATCATTTGAACCAGCTGGCTTCCAGGGAAAGTTTAAAGCAATTCTTTTGTTGGAGAAAGTGACTTTGTAAGCTTAATTGGCTATGAACAGTGAGAGCTCTTGGGTAGACCTGAAAAGAGAAAATTTTGGACAATGAGAAGTTAAACTGCTCTGCATAACAAAGTTATAGAAATTTAGAGCAGGGACCATTACCATTGTGGCCATCACTGTAACCTTAGTGCCTGGCACACTAGGAAATCTTATATTCTTTTTTAAAATTTATTTTTATTTTATTTATTTCTTTATTATGGGGGATTGAACTCACAACCTTGTGCTTGCCAGGCAGGCACCTACACCACTGAGCTAACCCCTGGTCCAGAAATCTTATATTCTTGTATATATTCCTGTTGAAGGAATAATGCTTTAAGAAGGGAGTTAGCCCTGCAAAGGAAGATGGGAGGCAGGTTCCAGAAGAAGCTCTAGAAATTAGGTGAAAATGAGGTCAGCATGCAATTCTTTGACTTGGAAATTGTTTATGCATTACTCAGCATTGTGTTAACTGACACTCATATTCAAATTTTCTGTGCTAAAAGAAAAATTGTGAAACTGACCTGGAACAGAACTTCCTTGTATGATTGAGTCATATTAATTCCCAGTCAAATGTTTAAGCACTTGTTTGATAATTTTTAATATGTTTTAATAGTACACATTTATAGTACATAAGGATCACATTCCTCATGGGGAGTTGGTACATTGTACATAACACAACTCTTTTTATTTTTATTCCTTAACTTCCCCTCTCTACCTCTCCCTCCATTTCTTGGTCCCCTTTCCATTTGAGAAAGATCTATCTTGCTATTTCATTATCTATTTTTTATTTTGCTATTTATGTTTTGGGTTTCTCATGGGTGAGAAACCACATTATATTTAAGCTTGTGTGTCTGATTTATTTCACTTAACATTATGATCTCAAGTTGCTTCCATTTTCCTACAAATGACTCAAGTTTATCTTTCTTTATGGTAGGGTTGTACTCCATTATGCATAAATGACACATTTTCTTTTATCCACTCATCTGTTGATAGTCATATAAGCTACTTGAAAGATTTGGCTATTGTGAACTATGCTGCTATAAAGATGGTTATGTATGTACCACTGTAATATGATGTTTTTTAACTCTCTTCAAAAGATATCTAGGAGAACAATAGTTGGGTCAAGTGAATTTTTTTGTTCTAGTTTCTTGAGGAATCTCCATAATGATTTCCATAATGGTTGTACCAGTTCACAGTCATACTAACAATGAAGAGAGGTTCCTTTTACCCTGCATCCTCCCAGCATTTGTCATTATCTGATTTCATAATAATAGCCATTCTTTCTAGAGTCAGAAGATATTTCGGTGTTGTCTTAATTAGCACTTCTCTAAGGACCAAATATGTTGAACAGTTATTGTGTATTTATTGGTCACTTGTATTTCATCTTCTGAGAAGTATCTATTCATTTGAGTTCCCCATTTCTTGATTGGGTCTTTTATTGTGGGAATTCATTTTTTTTTTTCATTCTTTATATATTCCAGATACTAGTTTTCTGCCCAAGGAAAAGCTAGCAAAATCTTTTTCCCTTTTGTACTTTGTCTCTTAACTCTGTTGGTTGCTTCCTTTGTTGGCCACAGTTTTTAGTTTAATATAATCCCATTTGTTAATTTTTGATGTTATTTCTTGTGCAGCTGGAGTCCTATTCAGGAAGTCCTTGCCTATACCTACATCTTCAAGAGTTACACCTATTTTATTTTCATACAGATTGTTTCTGTCTTAACATTTACATATTTGCTCAATACTGATTTTAATTTCATGATGAGACACATGGTTCTAGATTCAATCTACAGCATATGGGTAGCAAGTTCTCCCAGCAACATCTTTTAAAGAGACTCTCTTTCCTCCAGTGTATGTTTTTGCCCCTTTGTGAAAGATTAAGTAGTTAGATGTGCTTGCAGTTGTTTCTGCATCCTCTATTATATTTCATTGATCCACATCTGTTTTTTCTGCTTGCTGTTGTTTCTGCATCCTCTATTATATTTCATTGATCCACATCTGTTTTTTCAAAACCATGCTGGGTTTTTTTTATTTAAAGAGAAAAAAAAACATGTGAAGGGTAGAGATAATACAGAATTTTTTTAAAAAAGATAAACAGTAAGAAATCACTAGTTGATAAATTACATATTGTCCCCTTAGAAATAGTTGTTCAAGTTACAAAATTAAAGCATACAAAGTAGATATTCAAACAGTGAGACTGTAAACAGCTATGCATGCATGAGTCTCTACATGTGTTTCTATCCTTTCTGTATTGGAGGGAAAAACAAAACATAGCAAGACAAAACAAAACAAATTCCTATAAAAATATGAAACCAAAAAGTCGTATAAAACCACAGTACAAGGTGATCTAAAATGATTATTGTATTGTTTCTTATTATCTTCAATAGAACTGTCTATATCATCAGGCATAATTGAATATAGTAGTATAATTGAATATAGCTGTACATAACAATATTAGTAAAATAAAACATTGTAGACAGTATAAAACTTCAAAGGCAGGTAATAATCAAGCCATAGTGGATATTCTAGTGAATCTTGTCATCTTCAGTATAGTTGCCTCTACTCTCAGACTTGATACTATCAAACATAACAGCTTTGAATAAAATCTATCAATACAAAACAGCGATCTAACAAACCAGATTTGATTATGATCAGTCATGGTAAAACAGAGTAGGTTTTACAGAGCTTTAAGTTAATAGGAAATTAAGGACGATTACCATATTATATCCTGCTATTTTCGAGATAACTGTCTGTGCCCTCAAATCTAGTACAAGTAGAATGACTGGAACAGAATATAATACATCTAAGCAGAGTGGTGTGAGTAATGTGGGTTTTAAATCCTGGTACACTATTAACAATACAGTGTATTGAGGCCATCTATGTTAGAGATTCTAGTTATCTTTCTCTGCCTCATTTCCACTATGCTATTTTTCTACCTTTGTTTGTCTACTTTTCTCCTTCACTCTACTGCCTGCCCCACTCATTGAGGCCTTTCTGCCACTGTTCCTAAAATCCTGGTATTTTTTTTCTCTCTCTCTAGAATGTCCTTCAGTATTCTCTGTAGGGTTGAATTGGTGGTCACAAACTCGCCCAGTTCCTCTTTGTCATCTTGTTTCTCCATCAACTTCTAGTGACAGTTTTGCAGGGTACATCAATCTGGGCTGGAGGTTATTTTCTTTCAGGGCTTTGAATACTTGACTCCAAGCTCCTCTTGATCTGATGTTCTGTGTCGAAAAGTCAGCCATGATTCTGATGGGCTTACCTTGATAGGTAATCTGTTTCTTTTCTCTGATGGCTTTTAATATTCTGTTTTTATATTGAATTTCTGGTATCTTGATTATTATGTCTGGGTGTAGCTCTGTTTTGGTTGTAGGTGGCTGGAGTTCTGTATGCCTCACACAACCGAATGTCATTTTCTTTTCCCATGCTTGGGAAGTTTTCCTTAATTATTTCTGTGAATAGCCTTTGTAATTCACCTGTTTGTATTCCTGCTTCTTCATTCACATTTCTTATTGTTAAATTATAGATTCTCTTGTCATCTTCTAGCCTTTGTACTGTTACTGCCCGTTTCCTTGTTATTTTTAAGAGATCTTTCCTTTCATGATCACACATTGCAAACTTATCTTCAAGTTTTGATAGTCTATCCTTAGTTTCTTTTAAGGAGTTTTGCCAGCTTTCAATGGAGTTTTTAATTTCTTGGTAGTCTCTTTGAATCTGCTTCATGTATTCTATATTTTCTTTATATTCTTTATTGAATGTTTCTCTTCTTTTTTGTGTTCCTTCCTTCTTCCATCTGTATCATCCTGAGAGATGCTTCCTGAGAGCATTTCTTTTATTACTCTGCTCATATTCTGCTTTACCTGATTTAATATTTCATTTTTGAGCTCATCTAAAAGGTCCTGAAGATATCTCTTAATGTCCATTGAAGCCATGTCTGATGTTGCATGTTTGCCACCCTCAGTCTCCCTTGTTTTTCCCTCTCCTGGATCAGGGCTCTCAGGGTTCTGGGCTGGGGGCCTCCTCTTGCCTCTCTCTCCTGTCATGGTCCTGGCCTCCTCCACACAGGTGTAGAGTGGAGGTCCCAGCCCCCTTCCCTGTCAGCCACAGTTCCTCTGAAGCATGCTGGCAAGGGACCTCTGCCCTGTCCTGCCTGCTCTTGCGACTAAGGTGTAAGCAGGGGCTGTGTGTGCCGGCCCCTCCCCACCAGGCCAGCCAAACTTCTAGGTTAGTGCATGCTAACTAGTGCAGGGAATCAATTTGGGACGGTTCGTTGGGTCCTGGCCAAGGGCATGATCCAGTCCAAGCAAATCCCATGAATCTGCTCTGGGGAAGGAGCAACCAGTTGAAGTCACTGTCACTCCCATTCAGGCTCCTCCTGCCAGATTCCTACATGTCCCCCATTTGGTCGCACCCTTCCTGTGGGGGGGGGTCTCATTCCCAGCACAGACCGTGGATTGATGAAGGTCCCTTTGCCGGCTCAGCTCTCCATTGGGCTCACCAACCCCTGACTTCAGCGTGGCTGTGGCTCCTGTGAGTGGTTGGAAGAACGAGTTTGGGTGGCTCTGCTGGCTGGTGCAAATTCAGACCGGTGTGAATTCAGGTCAGTGCAAATTCAGGCTGGCATGAACTTGGCAGGTCACAGTTGAAAGTGCCTTGTCCTGTAATTTTAGCTGTTCCAATTGTAGCCCCAAGACTGCATGTTTGACAAGCCTTTTTTGTTTTAATTTCTTGCTCTGTTTGGATCTCTCCAGGATGTTTTATTCTGGCATATGAGTTGTTTCTCCTGGGAGGCTTTGTACTTTGTTGCTCACTGATTGGCTATCTTTAGCTCCTCCTCATGCTGTTTTTTTATCACTATAAGTTTTAATATAACTTGAAATATGAAACTGTGATGCCTCCTGCCTTGTTCATATTGCTCAGAGTCCCTTTTGCTATTCTAGATCTCTACTGGTTTCATGTGAA
The DNA here is from genome assembly GCA_004027455.1 of Hydrochoerus hydrochaeris. Classification (NCBI taxonomy): domain Eukaryota; kingdom Metazoa; phylum Chordata; class Mammalia; order Rodentia; family Hydrochaeridae; genus Hydrochoerus; species Hydrochoerus hydrochaeris. The sequence continues at coordinate 15,700 of PVLA01016918.1, forward strand.
TTTTAGGATTATTTTCTCTAGTTCTGTGAGAAAAGTTTTGGGTATTTTGCATTAAATCCATATATTAGTTTTGGAAGTATGGCTATTTTGACAATATTGGTTCTACCCATCCAGCAGCAGAGGATATCTTTCCATTTTCTGATGTCCACTTCAATCTCCTTTTTTTGGAGTACTGTAGTTTTCATTGTAGAGCTCTTTCAATTTCTTAGGTAGGTTAATTCCTAAGTATTTCATTTTTCTTTATGCTATTGTGAAAAGTATTATTTCCCTAATTTATTTCTTCATGAGTTTACAGGAATGCTATTGATTTTTGTGTGCTGACTTTGTATCCTTCTACACTACTGAAGTTGGTTATTGATTCTAGGAGTCTTTTGGTAGAATTTTTCAGGTCTTGCATGTAGAAGACCATGTCATTCACAAATAATAATAATTTGACTTCTTCCATATATATATATATATATATATATATATATATATATATATTCCTTTTATTTCTTTCTGTTGCCTAAATGCTCTAGCTAAACTTTGGAGAATTACATTGAACAGTAGTGGTGATAGCAGATATCCTTGTCTTATTGCTGATTTTAGAGTGAAAGTATTCAGTGTCTCCCCATTTAATATGTTGTTGACCATCAATTTGTCATGAATGGCTTTTATCAGATTGAGTTAGGTCCTTCTATACCTGTTTTTCTTCACGGTTTTATCATGAATGAATTTTGGATTTTGCCAAAGCCTTTTTCTGCATCTATTGAGATGATCATATAATGTTTGTCCTTGCTTCTGTTTATGTGATGTATTACATTTAATTTGCATATGTTGGACCATTCCTTCATCCCTGGAATGAATCCTACTTAGTAATGATATATGATCTTTTGGATGATTTATTGCATGTTGTTTGCCAGTATCTTGTTGAGGATTTTTGTACCTATGTTCATTTAAAAAGATTGGTCTGTTGTTCTCTTATTTGGCTGAATCCTTTCTCCCTGGATCTCCCTAATGCCTACCTTGCTCCTAGAGAGGCAGGTTCCCCTCTCTGAGACCGTACACCTTGAAGAGAATCCAGATTGCTTCAATTTTTTCTCTGCACTGTGGACCATCTCTCCTACTTCTCTGTAGCTTCTAATTTTCTTAACAGTTCCTTCCAAGTTCCCAGCAATCTACTTCTCTTTTTTTCTCTGCCAAGTTGCTATTTCCCTGTGTCTGGAATTTAAATCTTGGAGAGGCTGAATTTTCCTGCTGATCACTACTCCACCATATTTGTCTTCCTGATAAATATTGAAATATTTAGGAAACTAGTTATAAAAGCTTTGTTTCTATTTTTTCCATTGTCCTTTTTAAAAAGCCTTTATCCTTTTCTTCCCTATCTTCACCCTCTCCCCTGTTCCCATTCCTATTTGAACAAGTCTTTTCTACTTCTCAATATCCATCCTCCATTTTGCTTCTTATTTACCCTTTGAGTTTCTCACAAAAGAGAAACAATGCAATTTTAAAACTTGCATGTGTGATTTATTTCACTTAAAATTATGATCTGGAAGTGCATCCATTTACCTAAAAATGATTTGTTTGTCCTTTTTATGTCACAGTAGTACTCCTTTATATATAAATATCACTTTTTTTAACACATTCGTCTGTTAATGGGCGTATAGGTTATTTCCAAGATTTAGCTATTATAAATTGTGCTGCTATAAACATGGATATGCATATATCTCTGTTCTGTGAGGCTTTTTAAATATTTCAGAGCAATATTTAGAAGGGAAATAACCAAATCAAGTGGAACCTCTAGTCAGTTTTTTGAGGAATCTCCATATTGATTTCCATAATTGTTATACCAAATTATACTCCACCAGTAATAAAGAAATGTGCCTTCACAAGCACCAGTTGTTGGTTGATTTATTGGTGATAGCTATTATTTCTGGAGTGAGATGGAATATCAACATTATTTTAACCTGCATTACACAGATGACCAGTGATGGTGAGCGCTTTTCATATATGTATTTGCCACTTATAATTTTTCACCTGTGAAGTGTCTATTCATTTCAAGCGCCCATTTTTTAAATGGATCTCTAAATTTGGGAGGTCTGATTTCTTTTGAGATCTTTAAAATTTTCAGAAATTAGTCCTTTGTCTTAGGACTAACTGGTTAAAAAAATTTTTTTTTCCCACCCTGTCAGTTGTCTCTCTCTATTGGTGGTTTGTTTTTCTGTGCAAAAGCATTGTCAAAGGTAAGGCAGGTTAAGTGTGTTTGGAGTTGTTTCTGCATCTTCTCTGCTTCATTGATCCTTGGATCTGTTGTTTGATGTTTGCTTACTTGTTTTTGCCAGTACTATGCTGTTGTTATTACTATAGCTTTAATTCTGTAAGGCATGGTATTGCTATTTTGCTTGGGATTGAATTAAACCTATATAATAGCTTTGGAAGTATGGTCATTTTTATTATATTGGTTTTGCCTTTCTATTTTCTGATATGTTCTTCAATTCACTTTTTACAGTATTTTAGTTTTCACTGGAAAGTTTTTGCTTTCATCATATTGACTTCGAAGTATTTCTTTTTTGTTCTTTCTTTTTTTATACTATTGTGAAAGGAATTGTTTCCCTAATTTCTCTGTTAGTGAATTTGTTATCTGTGTATAGGAATACTGTTTTTTTTTAAAGTGTTGACTTTGTATCCTGCTCTCCTATTGAATTTAGTTATTAAATCTAAGAATTTTTTTGGTGGAGTTTTGAAGATCTTCTATGTAGAGTATTATGTCATTGGCAAATAATGATAACTTAACTTCTTTCTTTTATATCCATATCCCTTCTATTTCTTTCTCCTGTCTAACTGCTCTAGCTAATATATCCAGAACTATATTGAACAGGAGTGGTGATAGTGGACATCCTTGTCTTGTTCCTGATTTTAATTATATAACAAAGTCTAAGACAAATCAGAAAATTATATACAGTAAACATCCACTCATCACCCTAAGGGGAGAAAATGTAAAAGAGAGAAGAGGAATAAATAGAGAAATAAAAGGTAAAAAAGAGGTTATAAGCAGGGCTGAAGGACAAAGAAAGATTATCCAATTCTTAGGAAACTGGTGAAAGAGATGGAGAAGAAGAAAGAAGGAGAAAACAAAAACAAGAGCAAAACTCAAATACTAAAATCAGGGCTCACAGTCAAAAAAAAAATCAGTCAGTCAAAACCCCCAGATGAATAAAAATTTTAAAAGTCCAAAAGCACACCAGGGACGGTGGCACACATCTGTAATCCCAGTACTCAGGAGGCTGAGGCAGGAAGATCACTGCAAGTTTGAAACCAACCTGAGATATAGAATAAGTTCAGGGCCAGTCTGAACCAAATAGCAAGATATGGTCTCACAACCTTCCTCAAAACAAAAAATAATCCCAAAAGCAAAGAAAAGAACAAGAAGAAGAAGAAGAAGAAGAAGAA
>PVLA01016920.1:0-19085 GCA_004027455.1 Hydrochoerus hydrochaeris
AGAAAAAAGTACATGAGCATGGGAAACTGATTGAAACTTTGAATGAACAATATAGAAAACAAGCAGAATTCATGAAACCAACTCAAAGAGACATCCAAGAAACAAAAAATTCTATTGAAATTATGCAAAACCACCTAAAGGAAGCGGAGGATAGGATTTTGGACCTTGAGGACAGGATCACAATTAGTGATCAGGAAAGGATAGAACTTTTAAAAATAACAAAGCAGCATGAAATGGCAATCCAGGAGCTTCTTGATGATGCCAAGAGCAACAATATAAGAATAATGGGCATTAGCGAAGATACAGGAGTCCAGTCAAATGACATATGTAAAGTATTTACAGAAATAATAGCAGAAAACTTCCCAAACATGGGGAAAGAATCGATAAGTGATGCATATAGAACACCAAACAGTCACAACCAACATAAATCCACACCCAGACACATAATAATTAAGATCTCAGACATACAGAATAAAAACAGAATATTAAAAGCTGTCAGAGAAAAGACACAACTCACCTATCAAGCAAAGCCCATTAGAATCATGGCAGACTTTTCAGCACAAACCCTCAACTCAAGAAGAGCTTGGAGTGAGGTATTTCAAGCCCTGAAAGAAAACAACCTCCAACCCAGACTGATGTTCCCAGCAAAACTTTCATTCAAATTTAATGGAAAAACAAGATATTTACATGACAAAAAAAGAACAACTGAAGAAATTCATGTCCACAAAACCAACCCTAGAAAGAGTACTGAAAGGCATACTAGACAGAGATAAAAATGACCACAATCCCCAAAACAACAACAGAAAGAAAACACCAGGTAGGAAAAACAATTAAATAAGAGGAAAAGCAAAAAGAAACAACTGGAACATGACATGGCAAAGTCGAGCCAGTACATATCAGTGATATCCATAAATATAAATGGCCTCAATTCACCTATAAAAAGAAATAGATTGACAGAATGGATCAAGAAACAGGATCCCACAATATGCTGTATACAAGAAACACATCTGACCCAAAAGGAAACTCATAGAATAAAAGTCAAAGGATGGAAAACAGTATTCCATGCAACAGGAACCCAGAAAAAAGCAGGGGTAGTGATTCTATTTGCAGACAATGTGAACTTCAAACCTAAAATGATTAAAAGATATAGAGAAGGTCACTACATACTTGTTAGTGGTAAAATGCAAGAGGAAGAACTAACAATTATAAATATATATGCACCAAATACAGGAGAACCCAACTATATAAGACAGATACTAATGGACATGAAAAACCAATTACACAGGAGCACAACTATAACAGGAGATCTTAACAGCCCATTGTCACAAAGAGATAGATCAACTAGACAAAAAGTCCGCAAAGAAATAACAGAACTAAATCATACCTGTGAGCAATTGGACTTAGCAGATGTTTACAGAGTGTTCCACCCAACCACAGCAGAATACACATTCTTCTCAGCTGCACATGGGACATTCTCCAAAATAGACTACATATTATCCCATAAAACATTCTTGAGTAAATGCAAAGGTATTGAAATCATGCCATGCATAATATCTGACCACAATGTACTGAAATTGGAAATTAATGGCAAAAGAAATTGTAAAACCTGCATAAATACATGGAAATTAAATAACAGCCTTTTGAACAACCAGTGGGCTACAGATGAAATTAAAGCAAAAATAAAACTATACGTACAATTCAATGAAAATATAGAAAAAACATACTGTAATCTGTGGGATGCAATAAAAGCAGTCTTAAGAGGAAAATATATAGCTATAAACAGTCATATCAAGAAAACAGAATGAGCACAAATAGACAACCTAATGCTCCATCTCAAGTGTCTAGAAAAAGAAGAGCAAGCTAAACCCAAAGCACATAGAAGAGAGGAAATTGTAAAGATTAGAGCAGAAATCAATGCAATTGAAACTAAAAAAAAACAATACAAAGAATTAATGAATCAAAAAGCTGGTTTTTTGAGAGAATAAACAAAATTGACAAACCCCTAGCTAACCTTATCAAGAGAAAGAAAGAAAAAACCCAAATTCATGCAATAAGAACTGAAAAGGGAGAAATTACTACAGGTCCCATGGAAATTCAAAAGACAATGAATACCTACTTTGAAAATCTCTACTCACATAGAGAGGAAAACACAGAGGAAATGGATAGATTTCTAGAAACATATGAACTACTGAAGCTCAACCAAGAAGATATAGCAATTTTGAACAAACCAATATCAGCTATTGAAATTGAAAATGTAATTAAAAACTTACCAACAAAGAAAAGCCCAGGTCCTGATGGATTCACAGCTGAATTCTACAGGAAATTTAGAGAAGATTTGGTGTCAGTACTCCTTAAACTCTTCAATGAAATTGAGGAAAAACAAATCCTCCCTAAGTCATTCCTGGAAGCAAGTATTACTCTGATACCAAAACCAGAGAAAGATCCAACCAAAAAAGAGAACGATAGGCCAATCTCATTCATGAACATTGATGCAAAGATTTTCAACAACATACTGGCAAATAGAATGCAGCAAATCATCAAGAAGATTATATATCATGACCAAGTGGGGTTTATTCCAGGAATGCAGGGATGGGTTAACATATGCAAATCAATAAATGTAACACACCACATCAACAGAGACAAAAACAAAAGCCACATGGTCATCTCAATAGATGTAGAAAAAGCTTTTGACAAAGTCCAACACATGTTCATGATAAAAACCCTTCAGAAACTCAGAATACATGGCGTCTACCTAAAATTATAAAGGCCATCTATGACAAACCAACAGCCAACATTATACTAAATGGACAAAAACTGAAAGCTTTCACTTTAAAATCAAGAACAAGACAAGGATGTCCACTATCACCACTCCTTTTCAACATAGTTCTGGAAACACTAGCCAGGGCAATCAGACAAGAGAGAAAAATAAAAGGAGTAAAGATAGGAAAGGAAGAAGTTAAATTATCATTATTTGCAGATGACATGATACTCTATGTAGAAGACCCAAAAAACTCCATTAAAAGACTGCTAGAGGTAATAAACAAGTTCAGCAGTGTAGCTGGATACAAAGTCAATGCTCAAAATTCAATACCATTCCTGTACACAAACAAAAACCTCACTGAGAGAGAAATTATGGAAATATCGCCCTTTACAATAACATGTAAAAAAATGAAATACTTAAGAATCAACCTAACTAAAAATGTAAAAGACCTATATGCTGAAAATTATACTACACTGAAAAAGGAGATTGAAGAGGATATTAGAAAATGGAAGGACATTCCTTGCTCTTGGTTAGGTAGAACCAACACTGTGAAAATGGCCATACTCCCAAAACTGTTATACAGATTTAAAGCAATCCCAATCAAAATACCATTGACATACCTCACAGATCTAGAGAAAACACTCCTAAAATTCATTTAGAAACAGAAGAAACCTAGAATAGCAAAGGCAATTCTAGGCAACAAAAGCAAGGCAAGAGGCACCTCAATTCCTGACTTGAAACCATACTTTAAAGCCACAGTGATAAAATCAGCTTGGTACTGGCAAAGAAGTAGACCTGAGGATCAATGGAACAGATCAGAAGATGCAAGTACAACTACAAAGACACTCAGCTACCTGATATTTGACAAACAGACTAAATATGTCCACTGGAAGAAGGATAGTCTCTTTAATAAATGGTATTGGAAAAATTGGCTCTCTACATGCTGAAGACTGAAACTAGATCCATTCATATCACCATGCACAAAACTAAAGTCTAAATGGATCAAAGACCTAAATATTAAAACAGAAACACTAAGTCTACTGGAAGACAAGGTAAGTAGAACTCTTGGAGACATAGGGGTAGACAGAGAATTCATGAACCAAACACAAACTTCATGGGAAACACTTCAAAGAATCAACAAATGGGATCTCATATTATTGAAATGTTTCTGCACTTCAAAGGAAATCACCAACAGAGTGAAAAGAAAACCAACAGAGTGGGAAAAAATTTCAACCAGCAACCCCTCAGACAAAGGACTTGTGTCCAGAATATATAAAGAATTGAAAAACATCAAGCTCCCCAAATTCAAAGACCCTCTCCAAAAATGGGCATCTGAGATGAACACACAGTTCTCAGAGAAAGATATACAAATGGCAAATAAATACATGAAGAAATGTTCACCATCACTGGTCATTCAAGAAATGCAAAATAAAAATGCACTGAGATTCCATCTTACTCTGGAAAAAATAGCTGCCATCAAGAAATGAACTGATAACAAATGTTGGTGAGGCTGCGGAGGGAAAGGAACACTGCTCCACTGTTGGTGGGAATGTAGACTGGTGCAACCATAATGGAAATCCATATGGAGAATTCTCAGAAGACTAGGATTGGAAGCCCCATTCAATCCAGCTATTCCCCTCCTGGGTATTTTCCCCAAAGAACAGAAAAGTTCATATTACAGTGATATATGTGCACCCATGTTCATAGCTGCACAATTTGTGATAGCTAAATCCTGGAAACAACCAAGATGCCCATCAACTGCAGAGTGGATGAAAAAGATGTGGCATTTTTATACAATGGAATATTACTCAGCTATAAAAAAGATGATCTCGAGGCATTCATAAGCAAATGGAGACAACTTGAGACTATCCTCATTAGTGAAATAAATAAGAATCATATTTATAAATATCATATTGTGTCTCTAGTGTAAAAAGTAAATAAGAACTACAAGTGTAATAAAGCCAAAATGTGTAATTGCTATTGTAAAACAGAGAGGAAAAGAAAGTGCTCTAAGGGATATAACTGCATGTATGTTTGAGTGTGTAAAATAGATGACCATATTGCTGAATCTTTGTTGGATCTTTGAGCAGAACGGTTTGTGGTTTGACTGTCTGAATATTTACTATGTACCCTTTAACTTTGTAACTTGAACAACTACATCCAGGAAGACAGTACATAATTTATAAATAACTGATTTCTTAGTGGGGCTTTTTCTCATTCTCCTTTTTCTTTCTTTCTTTTATAATTCTGTATTGTTGCTACCTTTTTTTCTGTATTTTTTTCTCTTCTCTTTAAATAAAATTTTAAAAATGTATAATTGCTTTTGTAAAAAAAAGAGGAAATAGGAAGTGCTAAAAAAGATATAGCTGCATGTATGTTTAGGTGTGTGGGATTGATGACCATATTTCTAGGTTCTTGTTGGATTGTTAAACAGATCTGTTTGCACTCTCACTGCTTTAGTGGCTACTTTGTGTGCTTTAATTCTGTAACTTGAATAACTATTTCTAAAAAACATTATGTAATTTATCAACTAGTGATTTCTTACTGTTTATCTTCTTTTCTTGAAATTCTGTAATATTTCTACCTTTTTCCTGTTTTTTTCTCTTTAAATAAAGAATAATAATAACAATAATAATACTGAGCCAATGATTATCTATATGCATAATAATGAAACTGACCCTCTATTTCACATTATGTGTAGACATTAACTTGGGGGCTAGGAATTTAATTCAGTGTATAAGCACTTGCTTGGTAAGCGCAAGGTCATGAGTTTAATCCTTTGCCCACAAAAAAAAATGTATCATAATATTAAATGTAAAAATTAAAAGTATAAAACTTACAGAAGTAAGCATAAAGCTTTCAAACTTGGATTACGGTACAAACAGCAAAAATGATTACTTGCACATTATCAAAGTAATTTTACAATTCATCAGATAGTATCAGGAAACTGAGCAAGTCCTAAAAAATGCAAAAAGTAGTATTTTCAAATTATATACCTCTTAATGCAGAGGTCCTCAACCCCTGGGGTTATACTGTTGATGGGAGGAAAAAAGTACATAACATAAAACATAGCTTCATGCAGATCATCTTGAAAAATTACATTACAAAAATAAGCATAGTTTTCAATATCAATAGGTTCATGAAAAATGGACTGCAGCACGATGGAGAACTGGCCAAGTCTTTGAAGGATAACATTGAGAAAAGCGAATTGGTTGTGTTGTATCGGTACATGCATAGATACAGTAGCTGCTATGACTGGATGATTTTTCTGGCTTCACTACTTGGGTTGAAAAGGTTGCTTCCAAATTTAAATCTATGTAATTAATAAACATTGGAATTTTTCACATCTTCTAAATATTACCAGAAATTTTAAAAGAGAATCAGCCTGGGCCTTTTGTCTCCCGGCTGTTGTATGATCACCTATCTTAGCTTTCAAAAGAGTTTGAGCATTATGAACTTCCCGACCACAAAAGACCCCAAAACTGGTAAGGAATGGATCCAAATTCACTTGTGAGCAAGCAGATGAACTGACTTTGTCCATGCTAGAACAGGATCAACTGCTTGATATCACAAATAATGGTGGCCTTAAAAGTATGTTTAAATCTCCTTACATTCTGCATTACAATCAACAGGGAATAGCCTAAGTTTGCCACAAAAGCACTAAAAAGGTTCTATTTACAACATCCTGTCTTTGAGAAGCAGGAGTTTTCTTCAGTGACAGCAATCAAAATAAGATTACAAAGTACACAAGATACAAGCAACACATTCAGGTGTTACTGTCTCCCATCACACCCATATGGGACTGTCTAGTTAGAGGAAACAAGTTCAGGGGTGCTATAGATGCTGCATTATGGAGAGTAATGTATAATTATTTCATTATATATTGCAATATCTTAATAATAGAAATAAAGTATATACAGTAATAAATGTAATGCACTTGAATCATCCTGAATTCGTCTCTCCTCTCTCCATCCACTAGTCTGTGAGAAAATTGTCACAAGCATTGGCCAGATGTTAAATATGTGGACTTTGCACAACAAAGGACTAGTGCTTCAGTTTATGGAATAACATGCAAAATATTCAATTTCTTTTAGAGCTTGAAGTGATCTTACAACAGTCCAAAACAAGTGTCTTCTTCTATGGAAAAAACTGCTGGGTTAAGTGAAAACTAGACGACATTAGCTTACACAGTTGGCTGGAATTATGGGTTAAATTCAGGTTTCTGGATTCATAGACCATCATCCACTGTCCTCTGACAGGTTTAGTTCCCTCTTCAGAACAACTGCAAAGTGTTTGGGAAAGCTGACCTGCCTTCATTAGCAATACCAAGTGTGCGACAGATAGGTAAATTCACTGAATAATGTCCTTTCTTGAGAAAGCAAAAACTTTGCCTTGTGGATGGCTTGAAAGAGTGGCATTTCTTCACTATCATTCTTTGTCACTCATTTCTTTCTGACTCTTTTTCTTTCCATTCTCCCTTCAATTTCCCTTTGCTTTCTATCTCTCTACTCTAATACATAGCAGAAAGTATGAGACCAAGTTAGAGGACTGAGCAATGAATATGCTGTTCCCTCTGCTCACCATAAAGACTTTATTTTCTCAACTCAAAATATATGAACAATCTGCAACTCCCTTCTCATTTTCTATTAGTTCCATCCTCATTTATTTGAATCTCTCAGCTGTTACATATAGATGACAGTAAAATTCTAACTAGTTGCGTTGTAACCACAAAAAATAAAAGTATAGCAACAAAAGTGGGGAGGGTTGACATTCAGATTCCCCTATTATAACAGTAGCATTTTGTTTTTTATTTTAAACTTCAGTTTGGAAAGTCTATGTGTTTTGTTTATCATGTCAAGTTCTTATGAAAGTATCTGAATTGGAGTTCATCCAAAATCTATAATTTACCATGTAATGCATAATTTTGCTGTCATACAGTTGCAAATTTTGACACATATTTTGCCGGAAAACACAGGTATGAATATGAAAGAGGCCGTCTCTGAGAGTCAGTTCCCTAATCTTTCATTGTCAAAGCTCAACCATCCATTATTTCCAAGGCAGACTTTATTGCTTTTTGTTTCTGTTCGGATTAAACCACCCATTCAAAAATCCATACACTAATTCATTTATACTAATTGTTCATTTATCCTAGTCCTGCAATATTAAATCCTAAAGTCTGATAAAAGGTTTGCATAGCAAAAATGCACGTAAACAATTTTATAAGTCCCTAACATGGTCATAGTTGCAGTAGATGATAATAGTAAAATTTTTGTTGTTCTTCCAGTTTTATATGAGAAGCACTCTTTTCCTTGTACTTATCTACCGCAAAATTCTTACTTCACATATACAAAAGGATTCATTGGTGAAAGCAAAATAGCACTCCTTAAACTGAAAAAATGTTAAATTTAATTAACTCTAAAATTCATCATTTTGTGGGTTAAATTAGTGTTCCATTTCAGTATCTGCAATTCAAATAAGTCCTCTGAGAAATTGGCCTCCATAACCAGTGACGTGCTGCTGAACTGAACAGATCTCCAAAATATCCTAACAGATTTCTTTCTTTCTTTGTAGAATTATTTCCATCTGGTACTTAGACATTAAACCTGGAATATGTAAAGGCTCTCCCCTCTCACCCTGTTTGACTTTCAAATGTTGGCAAATAATTTGCATTGTCAATGAATTGAGGATTAAAATTTTGAAGTTAACTGTGAGGCTGTTTGATGAAAAATTTAAAGGGATAGATCTTTTAAGTAGTGAAGTTTTCCACTGGAAGATGAAGACTTGAAATGTTTTGCTGTTTGTAGAAAATCTTAGAAATATGTTGTGCTTGAAAGAATAAAACTTTTCTCAATTTTTTCACAAATTCAGCATGTTGAAACAGGAACTTCTGGTCAGTTTATTTGAGTACTAGTATTAGAATGTTAGTAATTAAAAATACATTCAAAGCACATGTGTGTGTCTATGTAGGTTGGTAAGTAGATAGTTGTTTAAATATATGGGCAAAGTTTTCAAGATTTTAGGTCACTGATGACGATTTCTTCAGGAGAATTTTAAGGGTCCTCCACAGTAATGGAAAATAATGTCTGACTTTTAAAACTGGCAACATTTTTCATAGCATCTTGACTGGAAAGCACAGAGTTACTTCTAAGAAACATAATTGCTTCCAGAAATGTTTAAACCACTAAGGGAATGTTTATATGAAATGAGCAATGTGTGCCAGGAGTGAAGAAACCAGTTCTATGCACATGGCAGTGTAGAAGCCTGGGAGCATGCACAGAGAACAGTCAGAGAACCATGCGCAGGACGCCAGCGTTATATTCAATTCCTCTCTTCTCTTCATTGCCTTGCAACCTTCACCCAATTCTCTTTTACCCAGCAGTGGGTAACATGTACCTTCCCACGTATCCTGTAGTCCAGTTCTCCTCTCCACGCCTTCACACTTGTGTCTTCCTCTCGACATTCTTTTCTTTCAAGTACCCCTTGTCCCTTCTTCACATTGTTTCTTAATCAGTTCCTTTGATCTCTCTCTCTCTCTCTCTCTCTCTCTCTCTCTCTCTCTCTCTCTCTCTCTGTCTCTCTCTGCCTTGATGTTCTAGGATATTTTCTGATGCTGTGAACCAAAACTGCACATTCTCCACTTTCATGGATAGTTTTAAAAAGTGACTGAGTTCCCACACAGTCCGTGGAGCTGCTCCACTTCATTGCTCAGTGTGCCCATATTTAACTCTAAGAAAAAAAAAGGTTTGAGGAAATGCAAAGAAAGGGAATCAACACAGCCTTGCACAGTACAGTAAAGAAAATACAATTCTTACATGTTAATCAAACATTTAAAAATAAATATTTATGGAAATGGAAATGTTAAGTACCCTGATTTGATTATTATCCATTGTATACTTGTATCAAAGTATCACACTGTACTCTATAAACCTGTACAATTAAAATGATTTTAAAAGAATGTTTTGATGATAAGCATATAGTCACTTGGAAAATTCTCATAAACATTTGTGGGAATCTTTTAAAGCATCTCAGTACAGCTAGATCTCAGCAAAACTGAGAATCTTGATCCAAAAAAATTACAAGCAACAAGATTGATTAAAATGAGTGAAATTTTTCCATAAAACTTCAAGATGTCATAGAATAAATTTTATAGTTCCCTGCCAGGCAAAATATTACAGCACAAATTTACAGTTAATAGTGAAAATAGACTAATTGCTTAGAATAGGAAGATATTCCCCATATACTGTATATGCCTAAATCTAAAAAACATTCAATAAACCCAGTGTCATTTGCAACTATGAGTATTATAGAAAATCACAATGTGCACTTCAAGCTAAAAACAGCAAATATAAAACTCTGTACAAGGAGTGACTGATGTAATTGTTTATATCTTTCATCTTGCAGAAAGAAAGAAAGAAAGAAAGAAAGAAAGAAAGAAAGAAAGAAATCCCTCTGATTAAAAGTTGTATTTTCTATTCTTTCTCCTTTCTTTCCTTCCTCTCCTCCAGCTGCCTTCTGCTTCATTCTCCCTCCCTTCAATTGTCTCTATTTGTATGATGGTGGCATGGTTTCAGAGAAGAGGTGGAGTCTGATACATTGGGTGGTCTTAGCAGAGCTTTAATCTTTGGCTAACCTCTCCTTAGATTGGAAAGTAGCCAACAATTCACAGTATTAGGGAGAGTCACTTTGAAAAGCTGTATATATATATATCGCGGTGCATGTCAATATATTTGCTCTGGTTATTAAAGAAAAAGTGAACAACTTATCAGCCAGAGGAACAATTACTTCTCCCAACTTGAAACACATCCATGTATGAGTACATTACAGGTCTTATTTGGTTTCAGTGTTCATTTATTTCAGTTTATTGTTTGACATCTCGCTTTAGCCGAGCCACAAAATTCATGGCAGTTCTTAAAACTAACTCAACTACACACGTATTTTGTTTGTTTGTTTGTTTGTTTGTTCTGATTCTTTTACTCACTTATCCTCACAAAGTTTCATTTAACAAGGGCTCAGGAAAAGATGGAATTTTTTTTGGTTGTATTAAAGTATGATTTTAGTAATTATACATAAAAATCTCTCCCATGCTTCTTTTTTTAATAAAATTACATTAGATTAAAACATTTTGAAAGACTAGTTTTATTTTTTTAATTAAGGGGAGAAAGAAAATCTCTTTTCTCCATAAATAAACAAAAAATGCAGGAGTGATTTCTCCTAAAAATATCTTAACAAAAGATTTTTAAATGCTCTCAATTAAAGTGAGGATTTGAGAAAAACATCACCTGCACAGTGAGTAAACATTATAACAGAATTTAAAGGGATCTTATCTTTTTGGTACCTGGAATAAACTAGCAAAAATATCCACAAGGGTAAAAACCATGCCAAATTTATATCAGTAAAAATAGCCTCACAATTGGTAGGAAAAAAAAAACAAAACAAAACAGTAAATCTACTTCAATTCATTGGTATGTGTCTGGAAGCTTCCAAATAATACTCTGCTTCAAAGTAAAATTTGTAACTTTTCTACAAGATCAATCAAAATCTAACTAAGCTTGATGCAACTTTAAAGTGTTAAAAATTTTTCACCCTTCTAATCTCTCCAGCTCCTAAGGTCAACCTATTTTAACCATAAATTGGGTCAGAAGCAAGAAAGGGGATTTTTAAAATGGTAGACAAAAAATACATTTCTGATTTCCTTTCTTAAGCTGCTTTCCCTCCAAAGAATGCCACAACTTTGTAAATTTGACCAGACTTGTACTAGAAAGGGTAAAGAATTCTACAAAATAATGATGAGAACATTGTAGTCAGGTTGGCAAAAATAGATAAGCATAGTTTTTTAAAATAAAAAATGCCAAGGAAACTGATGCACAAAAGAAGGAGCATTTCAAGTCTGTATTAGAAAGATCACTGGCAGAAATTCACTTTGAAGTATTCAGTGTATCTATCCTGGGACAAACTGGGCAAACTTAATTGAATAAGGATTTAAATTACAAAAGGAGTAAGTTCAAGTATTGTAAATTAATGTACTAAAGAACTACAAGCTATTAAACTCAGTGTTCTCTTCATATTTTTGAGTTTGAGTAAGTTACAGATCTATGTAAACCAAACTGTTTTCAAAATAACAATAGGCAGAAAATTCCCAAACTCCTTCGAATGTACTTCTAAAGCAAAAGAATGTGAGAATTGGGTTTCCGCAACAAGAAGCCTAATTTCAATAATGATAAATTTTCCTTATTTTCAACTGAAAAAGAATCAAAGATCTAAAGTGATATTTGAAGTTCTACAAGCCTGCATTTTGGAGAAATCTCATTCTCCTTAGAAAAGTTCATATAATTCTAACAGGTAATGCTGATGACATTGACTCTGTTTCAAAATAGAAAAATGAGTATATGCACAAAATTGCAACATCTTCTGAAAATCTACTAAAACCATAGCATGGTATTTTTTAAACAAAATTTAATCCAACAAGGACTTGGAGGATAAGAAAAGAAACAGAGTCACATTTTGAATATTAAAGGAGAAAGAGATTAATTTAATGGTAATTTCTTCCCCTCAGCAGTGAGAAAGCCTGATTCACACTACAGAACACTTGTAAACAAGTAATAAAAGGCACCTTCACGAGTAGGATTCAAAGGAGGACAGGGATAAAATAAAAAGGCCTAGGGGAGAGCTCTAGGAGAAACAATGAACTCCCAAGACACCCTAAATAACTTTAGGTTGCTGAACAAGAGCTGGAAGTTTATACTCTGTAAATGGTGAAAGAGATGATACATTAGCTTCCTGCGGTTGCTGAAAAACTCATTATAAGCGAGGATGTAAAACAGCAGAAATGTATTTTCTCACAAATAGAGAAGCCAGAAGTCTAAAATCAGTTTCAATGAATTAAGTGCAAGCTGTTGGTGAGGCCTCAATTGCTCCAGACCCTAGGGGAGAATCTATTCCTTTGCTTCTTCTGGTTATGGTAGCTGCCAACACTACTCATGTGACTGAATAACTCCAAACAGCCTCTATGGTTACATTTTCTCCTATTTTCTGTGTGTGCCACATCTCCCTCTGCCTCTCTTTTGCAAGGATATACTATATGAGAGTTCACTTACACATCTTGAAGATAATCCATGGTACAATCTCTGTGATAATCTCTGTGTCAATATTCCTAACTTAATCATATTTGCAAAACTGTATTCCTCATAGGAATAACATTTTCAAGTACCAAGACTGATGATCTGATGTCTTCAGATGGCTGTAATTCAGTCTACTACACAGAATATCTCATTTGAGGATGCCAGGTATGGTTGAACACATACATATCATAAGTAAATGCTGAATGGATAAACCCCATATTCTTCCTCATGGTCCTCCATGATGCCAAAAATTGGACCTTCACCCTCTAGGAAAGAGATTTTTTAAACCTATTCTATAGCAAATTCAATGAAACCAAAGCAAAAGGCTCAAAGTTGGTTTCTGAACAGTGTTCTCAACCACCATACTATTCTGCAGTGATGCTCAAGTAACAAATACATGACCAGTGTTACACAGTTTGCTTTTTCAATCATAATCATGAGAAGGCAGTCTTACTAGGTATCAGTAGCTTCTGAAAAGACAATCAAAAATACATAGAAAACAAATGCCGTTAAGGGGTAACAGACTATATAAGGGGGACAATTAACTTTTTGTACTAATGGCATTTCATGAAAGATAAGATACATGGAAACATTTAGAGAATGTGGAAGATCACTTAGAAATTTGAAAAATAATAAAGGAGTGAAAAATTTAGACTAAGATCATCTACCCAGTCAATCAAATGTAAACTGAGAAGAAAATTTAAAATCAGCAAAGAAATAAAATTCAAGTCTCATGTAATTTTTCTCAGAAGAAAAGTACTAAAAATTTTTTCTAATGCAAGATCAAATGGAATGCCAGAAATTAGATAAACAGTGCTATGTGAAACAAAGTAACAAAAAAGAGACACTGGATATGAGGCAAAAGAAACTTCTAAGACACTAGACATGAGGTGACTTAGGTGAATTCTAACACTGCCCTGGTTTACTGCCTTTACTACCTTGAGCAAACTGACAGACCAAGGAAAACTCAAGTGGATCCTGGTTACTCTTTGAATTGAAAACACAGAGATGAGATTCCAGGGAGATGAAAGCAGGCAGAGTTTTCAGGACAGAACACCAGAAGGAAGGCAGTAGCAAGAGGTACGCCACAAATATTGATCAGTATTGCAAATAAGAAAACTAGTCTAGTTTTAGGATAGTGTATCCTCAAAAAGGATAGTGTTAACAGTATCCAGTTGTAACACAGGAAATAGAGAAGGCCTGTTCCCACCAACAGTCTGAAAAAAATCTGTGTTCACACGAACTGGATAAAGCACGCAGAAGAATCTGTTCTTTAGAATGAACACTTCTCTAATCTCATCATCCAAATCTTAAAAGCAAATACTCAAAGGATAGAACTGTTTCCCAGTGACTTAACTCAATGCCAGAAAAAGCCCAGAATATTTGTAGGAGACAAAAATGCACACAGCCAACAAAGGAAAATCCACAATGTCCAGTATCCAATCAAAAATTACTAGGCAGGCAAAAAGAAGGAAAATATGACTCATCAGGTGGCAATAGATCAGTCGATATACACTGACTCGGAAATGATTCAGATGTTGAAATTACCAGTCAAGTACACTGAAAACGGCTATGGCTATATTCCGTATGTCCACAAAGTTGAGATATAGATGATATTCTTAATTCAAATAAAATATATAGAATACAATGAAGCATAGAGGCATGAGTCTGTATTGTGAGCTATTTTGTAGGCTTGAGGTGGGAACATCATTTGAGCCCAGAAATTCTAGACCTGCCGGGGCAATATAATGAGACCTTCTCTCAGAGTTAATTAATTAATTAAAAATAACATACATTATCCAAGATGAAAACTTCTGTGGATAAGATAAATGGCAATGAGACACTACAGAGGAGAATAATAGTAAACTTGAAGATACAACTTGTACAAAATAAAACATATAGAGGTAAAGAAAAATTTTTCAATTGAACACAGCATCAGGATGCTGTAAACAATTTCAGAAAAATCCAACATATGTATGCTTAAAGTTTTCTATAGCAAGCACAAGAGTGTGAATAAATAACCTCCAAAATTTAAAAATTTGATGAAAATTATTATTTTACAGTTCAAAAGCTCAACAAAAATCCTTAAGCAAAAGAAACATTAAAAAGCTACATAAAAATACATCATAATAAAATTTATTCAAACCAGTGATTAAAAGTTATTTTAAAAAATCAAAAGAATAAACTTTATGTACTGTGTGTAGATGAAAAGATACAAAGATAACAGTTTATTTTTTTGTTGGAAATAAGGCAAATAAAAAGACAGTATAACAACTATGCTTAAACTTGGGGGAGAGAGGGTTATCAACCTAGAATTCTAAACCCACAAACAATATGTTCAAAAACTGAGATGAAAATAAAGTTTATAGTCATTAAAGACCATAAGAATTCATTAAAAACCAACATGTCATCAATGAACTGTATTAAAAAAAAATACAAAAACTGAAAAACATTTCTAAATAGCCCGTGGAAGTCCAAAAATAAAATCAAATGACAAACTGGAGTGTATTTTGAACAGAAGGAACATAAAATCATACATATATTATGTGTATAAGGGAAAACAAAAGCCAAAATGGCCACAATAATAGTTCAGATTCTCAAGGTGGGTAGGAGGTGGTGGATCAGCAGGACTTCGGCACAGGAGCACCGCCCAGTGTCTTGATAAATAAGTGATCCTCCCCAGTCTGAACTGGTGACAAGATAAATAAGTGATCCTCCCCAGTCTGAACTGGTGACAAGATAAATAAGTGAACCTCCCCAGTCTGAACTGGTGACAAGATAATGCTAAATTGAATACCAACCAAAAACTTCTGTCAATGTTCTAACTGCTAGTATTTTAGAGTATGAGTTTTTTTGAAAATATAGTCGTTACAAGTATAATTATTTAAGATGAGGTAAGAATGGACAGAGTGAGACCTTAATCCAGTAAAGTTGGTATCTTTACAAGAAAACAGAGATGAACCACACACAGAGAAAACACCTACTGACAAAAGGGGCAGAAAGATGAACCAGAAAGTTAAGGAATCTAGGAGGGGAAAGAAATGATTATGCCCAGAGTCTCACCAGGAGCTCTCCTTGTGACTCCTGCTTGTACCTTGCGTCTGAATGTCTGGCCTGCAGAACTGTGTAGAAATAGATTTCTATATTTTAAGTCCCCTAATCTACGATACTTTGTTACATAGTATCCCTAGAAAAATAAGCAACATATCAAAATACGTGAGATGCCCATAAAATAGTACTAAAGGGATAGTTCAAAGCATTTCAGTGACACCAGCTTCCTAAGTAGCAAAATATAAAAAGAAAGGGAAAAAAAAAACATCAGAGCAGAAATCAATTATCTGGAACTAGAAACAATGATACCCAAAGCTGGATCATTGAGAATATAAGAAAATTGACACATTTCTTACCAGATTTATCAGAAAGAAATTTTAAAAGTTACACAAATTACCAATATTATAAATGAAAGATATAGCATCAGGTTGGTTCTATGAATATTTAAATTATAATAAGGGAGCATTTTGAATTTATTGCAATAGCTTCAACTCCTTGGAAGATGCAAACTACTAACCCCCACTCAAGAAGAAATAAAATGTTATCAATTATAATTCTTTAATTATAGTTAACTTCTCCACAAAGAAATCACCAGCCCCAAATTGCTTTATAGATCATTTCTTCCATTAAAAGAATAAATAACAGCAATTCTACTCATGGAATCTAAAAAAGTAAAAAAGTGAAATACTTTCTAAATCATTCTATAATTCCAAAATTCCCCTGATATCAAAACTAAAGATATAACAGGAAAATTAAACTTAACCAATATCCTTATTAACACAAAAAAATCAAATGAAAGTTTAAAAAAATCTATGAATTAAAAAAGATAGTAAATCACAAAAAGTTCATCAAGGAAATACAAGGCAAGTTTAACTGTGAACATCAATCAAGGTAATTTACTGTATTAATAAGTTTAAAAAGACAAAATATATCTTCAAGCAAAAGATCATTTTGAAAAACTCCAATTTGCATTCCTATTAAAAAGCTTACATGGAAAAATAATAGTTTGGAACTTTCTCAATCTAATAAAAAGCATCCATGTAGGAATATTTATAGCTGACACCATGCTTACTAGTGATAAACTAAACAGAACACTACCCAACTAAAATTAGAAACAAGTCACAGACATGCAGTTGAACCTCTTCCATTCAATACTGTACTTCAGTTTCTTACAGTGACAATTAGACAAGAAAAAGTAATTTAAACATTCCTAAATTAGAAAGAATGGAGAATTACCTTTCACACAACTTGATCTTCTATCTAGAAAATGTATTAGAATAATGTAAGTCACTTCTAAAACTAATAATTTTAGAAAATTAGTATATACATAATCAATATAAAAAGTTAAGGAGTAGAGAAGTAGCTCAGAAATAATCTACTAGCATAAATGAGATCCTTGGTTCATTCTTCGACACTCAAAAGAAAATGCTAATTGCATCTCTAACAATCAGCATAAAAGATCACTTTAGAAATGTCATTTATAATAGAGTCAAATCTGGGTGTGGTGATGCACACCTGCAAACCCAGTATTTTGGGAGGCTGAGGCAGGCTGCAACTTTGTGATTTAGTTAGACTCTAAAATTCTAAAAATAAATAAATATTTCAAAAATAACCCATTTATGCTGAAAATTGAAAAAATTTTTAACTTTTGTATGAAATTCATATATATTACCTAGAAAAAAATCAAGGAACAAAACTTTGAAGAGAAAAAATTTCATTATGTTCCATTGTAATGGGTGTTCCAAAAAAAGAACATAAGGCACTGAAGGTTTAAGAATAACACAGAAATATCCAAAATGTTTAGGGATAAATCTCAAAAAAAATAAGATTGTCCTGTACATTTTTTAAAATGTGAAATGCCTTGGGACTGTAAAGAATTCCTAATAAATAAATGTATTTCATTCATGTGTCAGAGGACTCCATATTGTTAAGACGTAAATTCTCCCCTAAGTTGTCAATTGTTGTAACATAATGCCATTCAAAACATTAGGAAGATGTTTACACAAATGTATGGACTGATTCTAAAACTCCTTAAGAATTGAAAAAGATATAAAATGGTCCAAATAGATATTATAGTAGTCAACTTACCATTACCAGCACCCATAACTTACAGGAGAGGCTCTTCATTCAGTGCATGGTGGAAACACCACGGCAGGGGCCATGAAGGTGGAGGAGCGCTCCTCAGCTCCAGGCATCCAGGAGGCATGGAGGCCAGCTGTCGTCCTCCAGGTCACCCCTGCATGACCCGCTCAGCCCTACACATCCAGAAATATGCTTTATCAATCTCCTAGGTGCTTTGCAAGTCAAAAATATGCTAATCAAGCTGATAATCAAGTTTAACACTCACAACTATCTATATGCAGAAAAATGAAACTAGATGCCTCTATCTCACCACTTACAAAAGCCAATTTAAAATGGATTGAAGACTTACAAGTAAGACCTAAAACTGCCATTGCTAGGAGAACAGATAGGGAAAACACTTCAGGACACTGGTATGGTAAGGGCTTTTCAGCAAGACCCCAATGCTACATGAAAGAAAAGCAAGAATGTTTTTATAACGGGTTTTCTCAGGTATTTTTTTAATGACAAAGTGTAAAATGTTCTTCAATTTCTGTAATTTTCTAAGGTGACATCAAAGCAAAGAGAATGGTGATGTTTGTCTTCTCATTATATGCAATAGCTGATGTATCACTTTTCTATAGAAATAAAAATTAAATAGAAAAAAACTCCTGTTGTTATGTTTTCATCAGCTAAGTAAGCAATTTGAATATTTCATCTCTAGCAATTTCATTATTTTATTCCCATTATCCAAAGAACTTCTTTTTTTCATAGATCCAGGTGTAAAAGTGCCAGAGTCCAGCTGCAGCAGGGCTCAGGGGTCCCAAAGGTGGTCAGGGAGTCGGCGAGTGAGAGACAGAAAACACTGCACACCAGTATGTGAGTGTCTCTGAATCTATTTTTTTTTTTTTTTTGCAGAAGCGGGAGTACTTATTTGTTAACTTTTGGCAGTAACTTAAACCCCAAGCAGCGAAGCGTCCCAGGCTTAGAGCTACACAGCGATGATTTTAAACAATATGTATCAATTAATTTTTTCACCTTTGTAAAACTTTAATCTTGTTACTTAGCAATTTATAATTAATTAGCTTGCAAAAGCA
>PVLA01016921.1:0-19091 GCA_004027455.1 Hydrochoerus hydrochaeris
ATTTCATCTGTGACTCATTGATCATTCAATAGGATGCTATTTAATTTCCATATGTTGATGGAGTTCTTGTGATTTCCTTTGGCATTGATTTCCAATTTCATTGCACTGTTGTCTGATACTATGCATGGGATAATTTCAACTCTTGTACATTGACTTAAGCATTTTCTACGAGTCAGTATGTGGTCTATTTTGGAGACTGTCCTGAGTGCAGCTGAAAAGAATGTGTATTCTGATGTTTTTGGGTAGAACACTCTATAAACATCTACTAAGTCCATTTGCTCAAAGTTTGATTTAGTTCAAATGTTTCATTATTGATTTTTTGTCTAGTTGATTTGTGTTTTTGTGACAATAGTGTATTGAGGTTTCCCAATACAATTGTATTAGGGATTATTTGATTTTTCATGTTCATTAATATTTGTTTTATATAACTGGGTGCACTAATGTTTGTTGCATATATATATATATATATATATATATGTATATATATATATATATATATGATTATTATCTCTCCCTCTTGAATTGTTCCCTTTGCCAGGATGTAGTGACATTTTTTTCTCTCTCAATCAGTCTTGGCTTGAAAGTAATTTTGTCTGCAAATAGAATAGCAGTCCCTGTTTTTTTCTGAATTCCTGTTGCATGGAGTATTGTTTTCCATCCTTTAACTGTCTTTTTGGATTAAATGTGCATTTCTTTTTGGATTAAATATGTTTCTTATATGCAGCAAACTGTTGGATCTTGCTTCTCGATTCATTATGCCAGTCTGTGCTGTTTGGTGAATTGAGACCATTAAAATTAATGGTTAAAACTGATATGTATTGATTTATCCTTGTCATGTTATTTTCATATTATTGGCTTCCCAGGTTTGTTTTTTCTTTTTCTCTTCTCTTTAATTGTTCACCTTTCCTGGAGAATTCCTTCTGTTGTGGTTCATTGAGTTGTAGTCCTTATTATCTCTTTGTAGAATGTCCTTCAGAACATTTTGTGGTGTTAGTTTGGTGATCATAAATTTTCTCAAATGTTTTTGTCATGCAAGTATCTTATTTCTCCATCAACTTAGAAAGATAGATTTGCAGGATGCATCAATCTGGGTTGAAAGTTGTTTTCCATTAGAACTTGGAGTACTTCACTCCAAGATCTCCTTGACTTCAGAATTCATGCTGAGAAGTCAGTTGTAATTCTGATGCACTTTCTTTTGTAGGTTATTTATTTCTTTTCCCTAATAGCTTTTAAAATTCTATTGTTGTGTTGAATTTCTGGAATATTGACTATGATGTGCCTGGCTGTAGAATTTTTTTATCATTGCTAATTGGAGTTCTATATGCCTCACTTATCTGTATGTCAAATTCTTTTTCTCTGCCAAGAAAGCTTTCTGTCATGATATCTGTGAATACATTTTAATGTCATTTCTAGCATTTCCTGCTTTCTCATTGACTCCAATTAATCTTAAATTATTCTTCTTTTCTGATCTAGCAGTTGCTGGATTGATTTCTCATCTTCCTTTCCTAGTTTTGAGAAACTTTCTTTCCTAGTCACTAACTGCAAGCCTGTCTTCAATATCTGACATTCTGTCCTCACATTGGCCTAATATGCTTTGAAAACTTTCAATGTAGTTTTTATTTTCCTGGATATCTGCTTGAATCTGCTTTATGGATTCTATTTGTTTCCTACATTGTGCTTCCATAATTTACTTAAGCTTGTCTATTTTTTTGTCTGTGTCTGCTCTAACATTGCTATTCATGGTATGTATTTTGGTAATATCTGTAGTTATCTGAGAGATTATTTCTGATTTCATTTTTTAAATTTTATTTAAAGAGGGGGGAAGCAAAACAAAAAAAGGGTAGAAACAATACAGAATTTCAAAAAAAATAAACAATAAGAAATCACTATTTGATACATTACATATTGTCTTCTTGGATATAGTTGTTCAAGTTACAAAATTAAAGCATACAAAGTGGACATTCAAACAGTGAGGCTGCAAACAGTTCTGTTCACTGATCCAACAAAAACTTAGTAACATGGTTATCAATCCTACACACTGAAGTATACATACAGTTATCTCTTTTAGAGCACTTTCTTTTCCTCCTCTTGCTTTTTAAAATTTTTTTATTTAAAGAAAATTTTTGATACAGGAAGAGGGTAGAAACAATACAAAATCTCAAAAACAAAACAAAATAAAACAAAAATAGTAACCAGTAAAAAAATCACTAGTTGATAATTACATACTTTCCTCTTAGATGCAGTTGTTCAAGTTACAAAAGTAAATTCCACACAGTGGACATCCAAACAGTAAGACTTCAGTCAGTTTTTCTCATCCATCCAACTAAAACTTTAGCAACATGTTTATTAATTCCACACACTCAAACATACATGCAGTTATATCATTTAGAATACTCTTTTCCTTTACAATAACTATAATCCATTCTCATAAACTACTTAGAAGTTCTACACATGTATAAGTCTCTACACATATACCTAGCCTTTCTATATTAGAGGGAGAAACAAATCAAAACAAGTCAGCAATACAAATTCCTAGAGAAATATGAAATGAAAGGAACATACACAAACACAACACTAGGTGATCTACTGTAGCCACTATGATGTCTCTTGTTATTTTCAATAAAATTGTCTGTATCATCAAATATAATATAAATAGCATTGCTTTACACTATTAATAAAATCTAAACATTGGAGACATTATAGGACTTCAAAGGCAGTTAACAATCAAACTAGAATGGGTGTCCTATTGAATCCTGTCATCTTCAGAGTAGTTGCCCCTACTCTCACACTCGACATGCTCAAGTATACCAGATTCAATAAAATCAGTCAAGATAAAGCAGTGATATAACCAATCTTCTCTATCTTATCTCTGCCATGCTATTTTTCTGTTGTTATTTGTTTACTTTTCTCCTTCATTCCACTGTCTTCCCCTTTCTTTGAGGCCTTTCTGCCATTATTCCTGGAATCCTGATGATTTTCTTCTCTCTCTCTAGAATGTCCTTCAGTATTCTTTGCAGGGTTGGATTGGGGGTCAAAAACTCCCCCAGTTCCTCTTTGTTATGGAAATATCTTGTCTCTCCATTAATTTTGAGAGACAGTTTTGCAGGGTACATCATTCTGGGTTGGAGGATATTTTCTTTCAGGGCTTGGAATATTTCGCTCCAAGCTCTTCGTGATTTGATGGTTTGCATTGAGAAGTCTGCTGTGATTTTGATAAGTTTTCCTTTATAGGTAATCTGTTTCTTTTCTCTGACCAGTTTTAATATTCTGTTCTTGTGATGGATTTCTGGGATCCTGATTATTATATGTCTGGGTGTAGATCTATTTGGGTTATAGCTCACTGGAGTTCTATATGCCTCATTTATCTGAACTTCACTTCCATTACCTATGTTTGGGAAGTTTTCCTTAATTATTTCTGTGAATAGACTTTTTTATTTCATGTGTATTTATTGATGCATATTCATTCACATATTTTGTTCTTAGGTTATAAATCCTCTTATCTTCTAGCCTTTGTATCATTGCTTCCTGTTTCCTTGTTATTTTTAAGAGATCCTTCCTTTCATGATCATATTTTGCAAATATATCTTCAAGTTTTGAAAGTTTGTCTTTAGTTTCTGTTAAAAGGTTTTGCCAGGTTTCAATGGAGTTTTTAATTTCCTGATATTCTCTTTGGATCTGTTTCATATATTCTAGGTTTTGTTTATATTCTTCATCAAAGGTTTCTCTCCTTTCTCTGGGTTCCTCTATTCTTTCATTTGTGTCTACTTGAGCATTACCCAGGACTTCTTTTATTAATATTCTTATGTCTTGTTTCACCTGAGTTAGAAATCCAGATTTAAATTCGACAGTGAGGTCACGGATGTATTTATTTCCGATGAGACTGTCTGTGATGTTACAGGTTTTCTGCTCTCAACCTCCTCTACATTTACCTCTGTTGGACTCACTTTCCCTGGTTCTGCAGTTGGGGACCTTTTGCTCTTTCTCTGTCTTTTCATGTTTTCAGCCCCCTTCAGACAGGTGGGTGGTGGAGGTCTCTGGGCCTTTTGTATTGCTTACAGTTTTTCTGCAGTGCACTTGCTAGGGAAGTACCACCCCCCATCTGCTGTGGATCTGAGAGTTTCACTCTGAGAGCTGGCTCCTCCCCATATGCCAGCCAAGCAGTTTATGCTTCAGCAAGTTTGTGTGTTCTCTGGGTATGCCACTGGCCCAGAAAAGCCTAGTCCCTGGCTGTTGGCTTTCAACCAGGGGTGTGGCACTTCCTGAGCAGATCCTACCAATATGCTTTGTACTAGGAGTCATCAGCAGATGCTGCCTTGGGTTTTGATTCAAGCTGGCCCTGCCCAACTCCAAAATGTCACCCAGCCAGTCCTCCCAGTTTGCAGAATCCAGTTCCCATCACTCACCAAAGTTCGTGTAGCTCGACTGGCTGTTTCCACTCGCTGTCTCAGTGCCTCCTCCAGCCATGTGTCTGGAGCTCACCAACCCCTGCTTTCAGCAGAGCCATGATCTCAGCTCGATCATGAGTCACCTCACTTTAAGAAATGCCAGTACAGTGATCGGGGCTTGCCCAGCTCCAGCCCTCTGTCCATGCTTCTTTTTCTTCTTTCTTTTTCCTCAGTTTCTTCCTGGGTCATGAGAATTCCTCCCCTTTTTTCTGGCTTTCTCCATGTTGCCAGATTCCAGCATCTGAGTTGTTTTTATTTTTTTTCCGCAGAGAGGATCTCTTATTGTGCTGCCACTCAGTCAGCCATCTTGCAATCTCTTCTGATTTCATTTTTTACAAAGTCTCATTCAATTGCTAGGAGGCTTTTGGATTTTCCAGCCTCATTGCCCCCAGGATTTGCCTTTGATGAACTAGATGTCTGAGATTGTGTGTTGTTTAAGTGTCTTCTCATATCTTTTCAACATAATGCAAAACAAGTGTATACAATATATAAGTCCATAATATATCAATTCTGTAATCACGGATTAAGATTCAAAATAGATTAAAGAGAAAACAGTCAAGTGGGAAAAGAGAAAGGGATTATAAGAAGGTTAGAGGACAAAGATAGATCTAACCAGCTTGGGGAAACTGATGCAGAAGACTGAAGGAAAAGAACTGGAAAAGATAAAATGTAGAACAGAAGAAAACCACACCCAGAAGGCGGCTGGGAATCACACTCAGAAAAATAGAAAATAAAAGAGAAAGAGAAATAAAAAACTAAATAAAACACAAGGAAAAATAAAAGGAAAACAAAAAAACAAAACAAAGAAGTTCACTTCTAAGATTTTCTCTGGATTCACTAGTAGTCAGTCTGTGGAGACAGCATCTCAGATTGTTCCACTGTATCCCTCAAAAGCCAAGAGTTACTTTATGATGGAGTAGTAGACAACATTAACAGGCCTGCTCCAAGACCAGACTCATTGGGCTTGTTGCATTCTAAGCAATTTCTATGGCTCTGTGCCCAGCTAGGATCTGCTGGAGGAAGCTGGCAACAGTTCTGGTTCCAGGCTTATCCAGCCCCACTCCAAAATGGCTCCTGGCCAATTACTCCCTCCTTTGGAAGGATTGAGTCCTCTGCACTCACCAGCACAGCCAGCACAGTCCTCCATGTCCATCACTCCCCTCCACTGCTGAGTCTTTCCACAGAGGCCTGTGGAGTTACCAGACACCACTGTCACCGTGATTGTGCATCCACAGGTTCCAACAGCTCCCTTCATGCAGTGAGTCTGGCTCTGGGAAAATGTGCCACTAGTTGCAGCGTTCTTCTTCATTGAAGTTTTTCTTTTTTCTCTCTCTGGGCTTCAATTCAGACTTCATACTCTTCTGGGTCCAAGGGACCCACTTCTTTCCTCCCTGTTTTCCTGCAATAGTATAATCCCATGTCTAGACAGTGTCTCTCAATTGAATATCTTTGAAATGTCTAGTAAAGAGGGTTTTGAATGTTTGTAACACAGAGAAATAGTATATTTTTTTAATTTTAGAAAAAATAATAAAAGCAATACAGAATTTCATAGGAAGATAATAGGAAATTAACAATGGTTTAATATATTGCATATTATATTCAAAGTAGTTGCTCAGATTGCTAGATATAGGAATGCAAAATTGATCAAATATAAGCACAAAGCATTCTTTTCAATGAACTAAAATAAATTAGTACTATAATTATCTCAGCTATCCTGTATATACTTATATGTATTTTTCCCCTTCCTTCTTTTCTCCTTTTCCCCATCCTAGTTGTTTTTTCCTTTTGAGTAGTTTCTTTCCCTTTCTCTACATATATTGTGGATTTTGTATCTTATTCACTCTTTCAGTTTCATATGCTAGGGAGACAAAACAGTGTTTACATATGTGAGTCTGATTTATTTCACTTATGAGTATGGCCTCTAGTTGCATCCATTTACCTATAAAAGTCTCGATTTTATCATTCTTTATGGCTGAGTAGTATTCTACTATATAAAAATGCCACATTTAAAAAAATCAATTCCTTGGTTGATGGGCACATGAGTTGTTTTCAAGACTTAGCTATTACAAATAGTGCTGCTATAAACAAGAGTGCATAAGTATGCCTGTGGTATGATTTTAATTCTTCTGGGAGAATATCCAAAACGGGAATAGCTGGCTTGAATGGGACTTGCAATCCTAGTTTTCTGAGGTATCTCCACGCTGATTTTCACAGTGTTTTCACCAACCCACACTGCAACCCACAGTGGACAAAGTTGCCCCCTTACCTCCTCAGCCCTTCCAGCATTTGTTATTGGTTTATTTCTTGATGTTGGCCATTCTATCTGGAGTGAGATGATATCTCATTGTTGTTTTTAATTTGCATTTCTCAAATGATCAGTGATGTTGAACATTTTTTCATATGTTTATTTGCCATTTGAGTTTCTTCATCTGAGAATTGTGTATTAATCTCAGATGCCCATTTTTGGATTGGGTCTTTGAATTTAGGGGGCCTGATTCATTTTTTAATTCTTTATATGTTCTAGATATATCAGTTGACTAAAATTTTTCCCCCAATTTTTGGATAGTCTTTTCACTCTGTTGGTGACTTCATTTAATGTGCAAAAAGCTTTTTAATAAGATAAAATCTCAGTTGTTGATTATTTGAAGTACTTCTTGTGCAGTCAGGGTTTTGTTTATGAACTCTGTCTAGCCCTATGTCTTTGAGATTTCTACCTACTTTGTCTTTCAGTAGGTTTAGTGTTTCTGTCATAATATTTAGATCTTTGATTCATTTTACTTCAGTGCTTTTTTTGGTACCAGGGATCAAACTCATGACCTATGCTTGCCAAACAGGTGCTTACAGTGCTGAGTTAAATCCCCAGCCCTAGTTTAGTGCTTTGTGATAGGAATGGGTCTAGTTTTATTCTTTAGCTTATGGAAAGCCAGTTTTTCCAGCACCTTTTATAAAAGAGACTATCTTTCTTCCAGTGAATGTTTTTGGTTCCTTTCTCAAAGATAAGGTTACTGAGTGTGTTTGTAGTTGTGTCTGCATCTTTCAATCTGTTCCATTGATCTTTGGGTCTTTTTTTGCCAGTACCATGATGATTGAATCACAGTATCATTGTAGTATAATTTCTTGTCTGGGATTGTGATGTCTCTTGTTTTCCCTTTGTTGCCTGGGATTGACTTTACTATTCTATGCCTCTTTTGGTTCCAGATAAATTTTGCAATTCTTTGTCTAGATCTGTGAGGTATGCTAATGGTATTTTGATCAGTGTAATAGATTATATATTCCTCTCCCCATGTAATTATGGATGTGGCTGAATCTAGTGCTTGTGATTGTTTTGTTGTCTAGCACTCAGATTGTTGGTGTGAATGTTTCACCTGCCCAGGGCTGGAGCCAGGATAAATCAGCAGGAAGAAGGTGTGTCTCTCTTTTGTTTTTCCTTTTGCTGTTTGCAACATCCACGAATGGCTGTCCTGCTAAACCATGCTGCCTTGGAGCCAACTGAGTATGGACCGAAACCTCCAAGAACTGTAAGAAGTAAACTTCTCCTTCCCTAACTTTGGGTGTTAGGTATTTTGTCTCAACAATGAATAAAAAGTAACTAAGATAATTGGGATTGTACTAAATATGTATAACACTTTTAGTAGTATGTACATTTTCACAATGTTCATTCTTCTTAACCATGATCAAGGGATATCTTTCCATTTTCTGATATTCTCTTTAATCTGTTTATTCAGGATACTGTTATTTTCAATGACCTTTTACTTCCTTTGTTAGATTGATTCTTAAGTATTTCATTTTTTAGATGCTATTGTGAAAGATGTGGCTTCCCTATTTCCCTCTCTCAGTGTGTTTGTTGTTTGTGTAAAACAATGCTTTTGATTTTTGAATGTTGCTTTGTATTCAGCTATACTACTGAATTTTGTTATTAATTCTAGACCTCTTTTGGTGGAGCTTTTCTTTGATCCTCTACATAGAGTGTCACATCTGCAAATACTGATAGTTTAACTTCTTTCTTTCCTATCTTTATTCCTTTTATTTTTCTCTCTTTTCTAATTGTTCTGTATAATGTTTCCAGAACTATATTGAATTGGAGTGGTAATAGTGGACATCCTTGTCTTGTTCCTGATTTTGGATTGAAAGCTTTCAGTTTTTGACCATTTAATATGATACTGGTTGTTGGTTTGTCATAGATGGCTTTTATCAGATTGAGGTAGAGACCATCTATTCTGATTTTCCATAGGGTTCTTATCATGAATGAGTGTTGGACTCTATCAAAAGCTTTTTCTGAATCTATTGAAATGATCATGTGATTTTTATCTTTGGCTCACTTGATATGATGTATCATGCTTATTGATTTGCTTATCTTGAACCATCCCTGCATTCCTGGGATGAATTCCACTTGGTTGTGGTATATAATCTTTTTGATAATTTGCTGTATTCCGTTTGTCAATATTTTATCGAGGATTTTTGCATCTATGTTCATTAGTGATATTGGCCTATAGTTCTTTCTTGGTTGTGTCTTTTTTTGGTTTTTGTATCAGGGTTATACTTGCCTCCAATGCTGAGTCAGGGAGAATTGCTTTCCTTTCAATTCTATTTAAGAGTTTTAGAAGTATTAGCATTAAATATTCTCTAAATTTCTTGTTGAATTCAATTATGAATCCATCAGGACCTGGCCTTTTTTTGTTAGTAAGTTTTTAATTACATGTTCAAATTCATTAACTGATAATGGGTTATTAAGAATTTTTTTTTGTACCAGGGAGTTTGCACCAAACTCACAACTTCACATTTGCCAGACAGGTGCTTATGCCACTGAGATAAACCTCCAGATTAAGAATTTTTTATATCTTCTTGGTTCAGCTTTGGTAATTCATACAATTTCTAGGATTCTGTTAATTTTTTCTGCCTTTTCTATTCTATGTGAATAATGATTTTAGAAGTACATATTGATGAACTTTGGAATTTGCACAGGCTCTGTAATTTCACCCTTTTTGTTCTTCATTATATTAATTTGAATTTTTTCTTTTTTGATAAGGTTGGCTGAGGGTTATCAATTTTATTTATTTTTTTCAAGGAACCAACTCTTTAATTCATTATTGCTTTGTAACATTTCTTAGTCTTGGTTATGTTAATTTCTGCTCTCATCTTTATAATTTCCTCATTTGTATGGGCTTTGGGTTTAAATTGCTCTTCTTCCAGAATCTTGAGGTGCACCATTAGGTTATTTGTATTCATTCTGTTTTACTGATGTGAGAATTCACTGCTATAATTTTCCCACTGAGGACTGCATTTCATGGTATCTCATAGATTCTGGTAAGTTGTATTTACATTTTTGTTTGATTGTAGATATTGTGAAATTCCTTCTTTGATTTCATCTGTGGCCCATTGTTTGCTCTGGAGGGTTTTATTTAATTTTTATGTGTTAATGGAGATTTTGTGGTTTATTTTGTGATTAGTTTCCAATTTCATTGTACTATGCTCATGCGTGGGATAATTTCAATTCCTTTGCATTTTACTTAAGTATGTTCTATGGGATAGTATACAGTCTATTTTAGAGACCATTCTGTGTGCAGAAGAGAAGAATGTGTATTCTTATGTTGTTGGGTGGAACACTCTATCAACATCTACTGTGTCATTTGTTCACAAGTTTGGTTCAAATAACCAAATAATAATTCTGTTATTTGTTTGCTGACTTTTTGTCTAGTTGATCTGTTTCTTTGTGACAATGGTGTATTAAGTTCCCCTGTTACAATTGTGTTATTGTTTATTTGATTCTATTAATATTTGTCTTGTATAATTGAGTGCTCCCATACATGGTGTATATACATGTACATATAGTTCTCTCTTCCTCTAGAATTTTCCTTCCAACAAGTATATAGTGAACTTCTTTATCTCTTTAGATCATTCTTAATTTGAAGTTCACATAGTTTGTGAACTTTTTTTCTGGGTTCCTGTTGCACGGACTATTGATTTTCATCCCTTGATTTTTAGTTTTTTTTCAGTTAAATGTTTTTTGTATACTGCATATTGTTGGATTTTGCTTCTTCATTCATTATGTCAACCTGTTTCATTTAATTGATGAACTTAGGCCATTTATGTTAGTAGTTATAACCAATATGTACTGGCTTATTTTTGTCATGTTATCTTTCTGCTGTTGGTTCTTTACCTTTCTCCTCTGTTTAAATGTTCATGCTGCTTGGTGGTTTCTTTCTGTTGTGTTCTTGGTGTTTTTATGTCCATCTAAAATATCTTCCAGTATTCTTTGCAGTGTTGGTTTAGTTTCATGAAGTTCTTCAGCTATTCTTTATCACAAAAGTATCTTGTATCTCCATTGATTTTGAAGGATAGCTTTGAGGGGTACATCAAACTGGGTTGGAAGTCATTTTCCTTTAGGACTTGAAATACTCCACTCTATGCTCTTCTTGCTTTCATTGTTTGTGTTGAGATGTCTGCTGTGATTTTGTTCGGTGTCCCTTATATGTGATTTTTTTGTTTCCTCTAACAGTTTTTAATATTCTATTCTTATGTTGAATATTCTGAGATGTTTATTATTATATGTCTGAGTGTAGATTTATTTTGATTATGACTAATAGGAGTTCAATATACTTAACTTGTCTGCATGTCAGTTTCCTTTCCCATGTTTGGAAAAATTTCAGCTATTGCTTCTGTAAATAGTCTTTAAAATTTTTTTTATTTAAAGAGAAAAAAATAGGAAAAAGATAGAAATATTAAAGAATTTCAAGAAAAGAAGATAAACAGTAAGAAATCACTAGTTGATAAATTACATATTGCTCTTAGAAATAGTTATTCAAGTTACAGAATTAAACCACACAAAGTGGACACTCAAGCACTGAGAGTGCAAACAGATCTGTTCAACAGTCCAACAGAACCTAGAAATATGGTCATCAATCCCACACACCTAAACATACATGCAGCTATATCTTTTATAGTGCTTCCTAATTCCTCTTTTTTTACAATAGCAATTATACAATTATAAAGTTTTATTCAAAGAGAAGAAAAAAGCCAAACAGAAAAAAGGG
Source organism: Hydrochoerus hydrochaeris (assembly GCA_004027455.1). Classification (NCBI taxonomy): domain Eukaryota; kingdom Metazoa; phylum Chordata; class Mammalia; order Rodentia; family Hydrochaeridae; genus Hydrochoerus; species Hydrochoerus hydrochaeris. The sequence continues at coordinate 11,477 of PVLA01016921.1, forward strand.
TAGCAACAATACAGAATTCTAAAAGAAAGAAAGAAAAAGCAGAATGAGAAAAAGCCCCACTAAGAAATCAGTAATTAATAAATTACATACTGTCATCCTGGATGTAGTTGTTCAAGTTACAAAGTTAAAAGGTAAAGAGTAAATATTCAAATAGTCAGACTACAAAGAGTTCTGTGCAAAAATCCAACAAAATTCAACAATATGGTCATCTGTTTTACACACTCAAACATGCATGCAGTTATATCCCTTAGAGCACTTTATTTTCCTCTTTTTTACAATAGCAATTACATATTTTGGGTTTATTACTCTTGTAATTCTTATTTACTTTTTACACTAGAGACACAAATATGATATTTATAAATATGATTCTTATTTATTTCACTAATGAGGATAGTCTCAAGTTGTCTCCATTTGCCTATGAAGGTCTCAAGATCATCTTTTTTATAGCTGAGTAATATTCCATGGTATAAAAATGCCACATCTTTTTCATCCACTCTACAGTTGATGGGCATTTTGGTTGTTTCCAAGATTTAGCTATCACAAATTGTGCAGCTATAAACATGGGTGCACATATATCACTGTGATATGAACTATTCAGTTCGTTGGGGAAAATGCCCAGGAGGGGGTTAGCTGGATTGAATGGGGCTTCCAATCCTAAACTTCTGAGAATTCTCCATAGGGATTTCCATAATGGTTGCACCAGTCTACATTCCTACCAACAGTGGAGCAGTGTTCCTTTTTCCCCGCACCCTCGCCAACATTTGTTATCAGTTGATTTCTTCATGGCAGCTATTCTTTCCGGAGTAAGGTGGAATCTCAATGCTGTTTTAATGTGCATTTCTTGAATGACCAGTGATGGTGAACATTTCTTCATGTATTTATTCGCCATTTGTATATTTTTCTCTGAGAACTGTGTATTCATCTCAGATGCCCATTTTTGGAGAGGGTCTTTGAATTTGGGTGGCTTGATGTTTTTCAATTCTTTATGAATTCTGGACACAAGTCCTTTGTCTGAGGGGTTGCTGGTTATAACTTATTCCCACTCTGTTGGTTTTCTTTTCACTCTGTTGGTGATTTCCTTTGAAGTGCAGAAACTTTTCAGTAATGTGAGATCCCATTGGTTGATTCTTTGAAGTGTTTCCCATGCAGTTTGCATTTTGTTCATGAATTCTCTGCCTACCCCTATGTCTCCAAGATTTCTACCTACCTTGTCTGCCAGTGGATTTAGAGTTTCTGTTTTAATATTGAGGTCTTTGATCCATTTAGACTTTAGTTTTGTGCATGGTGACATGCATGGATCTAGTTTCAGTTATTGACATTTAGAGAGCCAATTTTTCCAACACCATTTATTAGACTATCCTTCTTCCAGTGGACATATTTAGCCCCTTTGTCAAATATCAGGTGGCTGAGTGTCTTTGTAGCTGTGCTTGCATCTTCTAATCTGTTCCATTGATCCTCAGGTCTATTTCTTTGCCAGTACCAAGCTGATTTTATCACTGTGGCTTTATAGTACTGTTTTAAGTCAGGAATTGGGATGCATGCTGCCTTTCCCTTGTTGCCCTGAATTGCCTTTGCTATTCTAGGTTCTTATGTTTCCAAATGAATTTCAGGAGTGTTTTCTCTAGATCTGTGAGGTATGTCAATGGTATTTTGATTGGGATTGCATTAAATGTATATAACAGTTTTGGGAGTATGGCCATTTTCACAATTTTGGTTCTTCCCAACCAAGAGCAAGGAATGTTATTCCATTTTCTAACATCCTCTTCAAGCTCTTTTTTCAGAATAGTATAATTTTCAGCATATAGGTCTTTTACCATTTTAGTTAGGTTGATTCCTAAGTATGTCATTATTTTAGATATTATTGTAAAGGGCCATATTTCCATAATTTCTCTCTCAGTGAGATTTTTGTTTGTGTACAGGAATGCTCTTGATTTTTGAGCATTGACTTTGTATCCAGCTACACTGCTGAACTTGTTTATTACCTCTAGCAGCCTTTAATGGAGCTTTTTGGGTCTTCTATTTAGAGTATATGTCATCTGAAAATAATGATAATTTAACTTCTTCCTTTCCTATTTTTATTTCTTTCATTTCTCTCTCTTGTCTGATTGCCCTGGCTAGTGTTTCCAGAACTATATTGAAAAGGAGTGGTGATAGTGGACATCCTTGTCTTGTTCATGATTTTAGAGTGAAAGCTTTCAGTATTTGTCCATTTAGTATAATGTTAGCTGTTGGTTTGTCATAGATGGCCTTTATAAGATTGAGGTAGACACCATGTATTCCGAGTTTCTAAAGGGTTTTTATCATGAATATGTGTTGGACATTGTCAAAAGCTTTTTCTGCATCTATTGAGATGACCATGTGGTTTTTGTTTTTGGCTCTGTTGATGTGGTGTATTACATTTATTGATTTGCATATGTTAAACCATCCCTGCATTCCTGGGATAAACCCCACTTGGTCATGATCTATAATCTTCTTGATGATTTGCTACATTCTATTTGCCAGTATTTTATTGAGAATATTTGCATCAATGTTTATTAGTGAGATTGGCCTATAGTTCTTTTTTTTGGTTGGATCTTTCTTTGGTTTTGGGATTAGAGTAATACTTGCCTCCAGGAGTGATTTAGGGTGGATTGCTTTTTTCTCAATTTCATTGAAGAGTTTAAGGAGTATTGGCATCAAGTCTTCTCTAAATTTCTTGTAGAATTCAGCTGTGAATCCATCAGGATCTGGACTTTTCTTTGTTGGTAAGTGTTTAATTACATTTTTCAATTTCAATAGCTGATATTGGGTTATTCAAGATTGCTATATCTTCTTGGTTAAGCTTTGGTAGTTCATATGTTTCTAGAAATCTGTCCATTTCCTCTGTGTTTTCCACTCTCTCTGAGTAGTGATTTTCAAAATAGGTATTCATGGTTTTTTGAATTTCCATGGGTCCTGTAGTAATTTCTCCCTTTTCAGTTCTTATTGTATGAATTTGGGTTTTTTCTTTCTTTCTCTTGATAAGATTAGCTAGGAGTTTGTCAGTTTTGTTTATTCTCTCAAAAAACCAGCTTTTCAAATGATTAATTATTTGTATTTTTTTTAGTTTCAATTGCATTGATTTCTACTCTAATCTTTACTACTTCCTCTCTTCTATGAGCTTTGGGTTTAGCTTGCTCTTCCTTTTCTAGAAGCTTGAGATGGAGCATTGTGTTGTTTATTTGTTCTCATTTTTTCTTGATATGACAATTTATTGCTATATATATCCCTCATAGGACTGCTTTCATTGCATCCAACTGTATGTTGTTTCTGTGTTTTCATTGAATTTTAGGTATTGTTTTGTTTCTTCTTTCATTTCCTGTGTAACCCACTGGTTATTCAAAAGGCTGTTATTGGCCCACCCTGCCACTGGGAACTTAGTGGAAGCCTGCATCAGTGGTAGGCTGCCCAGAAACTCCACTGTGGTCCTGCCCTGCCACCAGGAACTTAGTGGAAGCCTGCATCACAGGTAAGCTGCTCAGAACCACCACTGAGGGTGCACCCTGCCACTGGGAACTCAGCAGAAGCCTGCATCATGGTAAGCTACCTGGAACCTCCACCGTGTGCCAGCCTTGCCACCGGGAACTCAGCAGAAGCCTGCATCAGGGTAAGCTGCCAGGAAACTCCCCCAGGGCCCTCCCTGCCACCAGGAATATTGAGGAGGCCCACCCAAGACTGAAAACTGCCCTGGACTGCTTCACCTGGCCCCACTCTCCCACCTGGAACATCAGAAGATCTCAGCAGGATTCAATTAGTGTGAGAAAATTTGGGATTTTGCTGCCAGGTAGCGAACTTTGGACTACACCAGATTGTATCAGTGTGGTGAGTATACCCCTAAAATAGAGGTGTACAAGTGATAAATAGGGCCAGTAGTAAAACCCCCTACAACTAACCATATGACTTTGTTGTGTCTGAAAATAGAGTGTGTGATCCCCTCCTACACATAGAAAACATCAGGCAGAGTGAAAATCACAAAACAAAAAAGCAAAATGCAGTCTCAAACATATAGTTCACCAGAAGCAAGTATAGGAGACATTGAAATAGAGGACCACAAAAGTAACACACCAGGAATCTCTGAAAAGATAGCCAGTGAAATAAAAAAACTGCATCAGACTATAAAGGAAATCAAATCAGAAGTAGTCTCTCATGTAAAGATAGAAACAACAACTTTAGTAAAGGAGTTCTTGAATGCAGCTAAAGAAGAACTAGAGAAAAAAGTACATGAGCATGGGAAACTGATTGAAACTTTGAATGAACAATACAGAAAACAAGCAGAATTCATGAAACAAACTCAAAGAGACATCCAAGAAACAAAACAATCTATTGAAAGTGTGCAAACCTGTCTAAAGGAAGCTGAGGATAGGATTATGGAACTTGAGGACAGGATCACAGTTAGTGATCAGGAAAGGATAGAACTTTTAAAAATAACAAAGCACCATGAAATGACAATCCAGAAGCTTCATGATGATGCCAAGAGCAACAATATAAGAATAATGGGCATTAGCGAAGATACAGGAGTTCAGGCAAATGACATATGTAAACTATTTACAGAAATAATAGAAGAAAATTTCCCAAACATGGGGAAGGAATCTGATATGCAGATAAGTGAGGCATACAGAACACCAAACAGTCACAATCAACATAAACCCACACCCAGACACACAATAATTAAGATCTCAGACACACAGCATAAAAATGGAATATTAAAAGCTGTCAGAGAAAAGACACAACTCACCTATCAAGGAAAGCCCATTAGAATCACAGTGGACTTCTCAGCAAAAACCCTCCAATCAAGAAGAGCTTGGAGTGAGGGATTTCAAGCCCTGAAAGAAAACAACCTTCAACCCAGACTGATGTACCCAGAAAAACTTTCATTCAAATTTAATGGAGAAACAAGATACTTCCATAATAAAAAACAACAGAAGAAATTCATCCACCAAACCAATCCCAGAAAGAGTACTGAAAGACATACTGGACAGAGATAAAAATGACCACAATCCCCAAAACAACAACAGAAAGAAACCACCAGGTAGCATAAGCAATTAAATAAGACAAAAAGCAGAAAGAAACAACTGGAACATAACATGGCAAATCGAGCCAGTATGTGGAAATCCATATGGAGAATTCTCAGAAGACTAGGATTGGAAGCCCCATTCAATCCAACTATCCCCTCCTGGGTATTTTCCCCAAAGAACTGAAAAGTTCATATCACAGTGATATATGTGCACCCATGTTCATAGCTGCACAACTTGTGATAGCTAAATCCTGGAAACAACCAAGATGCCCATCAACTGCAGAGTGGATGAAAAACATGGCATTTTTATACAATGGAATATTACTCAGCTATAAAAAAGGATGACTTTGAGGCCTTCATAGGCAAATGGAGACAACTTGAGACTATCCTCATTAGTGAAATAAATAAGAATCATATTTATAAATATCATATTGTGTCTCTAGTGTAAAAAGTATATAAGAACTACAAGAGTAATAAAACCAAAATGTTTAATTTCCATTGTAAAAAAGAGAGGAAAATAAAGTGCTCTAAGGGATATAACTGCATGCATGTTTGAGTGTGTAAAATCGATGACCATATTGCTTAATCTTTGTTGGATCTTTGAGCAGAACTGTTTGTATTCTGACTGTTTGAATATTTACTATGTACCCTTTAACTTTGTAACTTGAACAACTACATCCAGGATGACAGTAAATAATTTATAAATTACTGATTTCTTAGTGGGGCTTTTTCTCATTCTGCTTTTTCTTTCTTTCTTTTAGAATTCTGTATTATTGCTATACTTTTTTCTGTTTTTTTCTTTTCTTTAAATAAAATTTTAAAAATGTCTAATTGCTATTGTAAAAAAAGAGGAAAAAGGAAGTGGTATAAAAGATATAGCTGCATGTAAGTTTAGATGTGTGGGATTGATGACCATATTTCTAGGTTCTTGTTGGATTGTTGAACAGATGTTTGCCCTCTCACTGCTTGAGTGTCCACTTTGTGTGCTTTAATCCTGTAACTTGAATAACTATTTCTAAAAGAACAATATGTAATGTATCAACTAGTGATTTCTTACTGTTTATCTTCTTTTCTTGAAATTTTGTAATTTTCTACCTTTTTCCTGTTTTTTTCTCTTTAAATAAAAAGTGTATAATTCCTATTGTAAAAAAGAGAAAATAGGAAGTTCTATAAAAGATATAACTGCATGTATATTTATGTGTGCAGGATTTTTACCTATATTTCTTAGTTCTTGTTTGATTGTTGAACAGATCTTTTTGCAGTCTCACTGCTTGAGTGTCCATTTTTTGTGCTTTGGTTTTGTAAGTTGAACAACTATTTCTAAAAGAGCAAGATGTAATTTATCAACTAGTGATTTCTTACTGTTCATGCTTTTTTTTGAAATTCTGTAATATTTCACTCCTTTTTTTGTTTTATGCCTTTAAATAAAAAAAATTTTTAAAAGGCTGTTATTTAATTTCCATGTATTTATGTAGGTTTTGCAGTTTCTTTTGCCATTAATTTCCAATTTCAGTGCACTATTGTCAGATATTATGCATGGTATGATTTCAATACCTTTGCATTTACTTAAGAATGTTTTATGGGATAATATATAGTTTATTTTGGAGAATGTCCCGTGTACAGCTGGGAAGAATGTGTATTCTGATATGGTTGGGTGGAACACTCTGTAAACGTCTACTAAGTCCCATTGCTCACAGGTATGATTCAGTTCTGTTATTTCTTTGCTGACTTTTTGTCTAGTTTATCTACCTATTTGTGACAATGGGCTGTTAAGATCTCCTGTTATAATTGTGTTCTTGCGTATTTGATTTTTCCTGTCTGTTAGTATCTGTCTTATATAGTTGGGTGCTTCTGTATTTGGTGCATATATATTTATAATTGTTAGTTCTTCCTTTCTTAGTTTTCCACTTACAAGTATGTAATAGCCTTCATTATCTCTTTTAATCATTTTAGGTTTGAAGTTCACTTTATCTGCAAACAGAATAGCTACCCCTGCTTTTTTCTGGGTTCCTGTTGCATGGAATACTGTTTTCCTTCCTTTTATTTTTAACCTATAAGTTTCCTTTTGGGTCAGATGTGTTTCTTGTATACATCATATTATGGGATCCTGTTTCTTGATCCACTCTGTCAATCCATTTCTTTTTATAGGTGAATTGAGGCCATTTATATTTATGGATTTCACTGATATGTACTGGCTTGACTTTGCCATGTTGTATTCCAGTTGTTTCTTTCTGCTTTTTGTCTTATTTAATTGCTTATGCAACCTGGTGGTTTCTTTCTGTTGTTTTGGGGATTGTGGTCATTTTTATCTCTGTCTAGTATGTCTTTCAGTACTCTTTCTAGGGTTGGTTTGGTGGGCATGAATTTATTCTGTTGTTCTTTATCATGGAAGTATCTTGTTTCTCCATTAAATTTGAATGAAAGTTTTTCTGGGTACATCAGTCTGGGTTGAAGGTTGTTTTCTTTCAGGGCTTGAAATCCCTCACTCCAAGCTCTTTTTGATTTGAGGGTTTGTGCTGAGAAGTCTGCCATGATTCTAATGGGCTTTCCTTGATAGGTGAGTTGTGTCTTTTCTCTGACAGC
>PVLA01016922.1:0-19090 GCA_004027455.1 Hydrochoerus hydrochaeris
ATGAGAGATTTATTTATTTTGAATTTTTATTCATATGCATTTGCTATGCATTGACCTATTAATTAATAGTGTACTGTTTATTAGTTGAACAAGTGTATAATTTGCAAGTCTATGTTTCATTCTTTTACTACAATTATGATTCAGTCATATGACACAAAGTTTAACTTGCATATACATAAAATTCACCAGCATTTATAATGTGAAGCTGTTTAAGGAGCTCTTCTATTCTTAGTATTTCAAACAGAAATATGCATATAAGGTCATATAGTCTGCATTGTTCCTAACAGGTACTATCTGACTAGAAACCAATCATGGAAATGATCCGAAATCTTTCATTTGAAGTAATTAATGATGCAACACCACAAATATTCCCACCAAAAGAATAAAGTGATCTTGGAAGTTACTATGTAGGAATATACTGGAGTATATATGTCTGTGCATTTCCTGTGTTTGACTGATGAAATGTTATTTAAATGTATTAAGCACATTTTAGAAAATCATACTTTATGTAATGAGTATTACTATCATTAATCAGTAATGGAAATCTTTGAGGGAGTATGTGAATTCACAAAATTATGATTTAAATGTAATAACTAGAGAATAATAGGGAAAGGAGAACACAGTTTTACTCACTTTGATGAAGGATGAGAAGTGCAGAGAAATTGATGTATGTTGGGAACAGGCCTCAGCATCAGCACAGAGAGGTCATTTAATGACATTTCCATCTGTAATCTGGACAGTGAGGACAGTTGGAACCTTCAAGGGCATTAGAGCACATGAGGGGTCAAAAGAAAACAGAAAAAAAGTGTCATGGGGGCAGAGATGTGGGAAATTTTCTGAAAGGGGATGCAGACCCACTGTCAGAAGAGCCAAATCTGCTGAGAAGTACTATTTAATGAAATGAATTCTGAAGTGGTTATTGGTGTTGGTGGTGGTGTTGGAAGTTTTGCTTTACCTGTCAAGATTAAGTGGAGTCTCAGTAAATGCCAATGCTTGTTCCTATCCATTTAAAGACTGTGTTTTCAGGCTATGCTATGATTATACATATAATAACAAGAATAACTTAAACCTTACCAAAGGGAACAGTGTTAGCACCCAGAATTCTGAAGATACAAATAATGATGTGATTTCTTTATGGTGAAAGAATGCAGAAATTTGCTTTAATTTCAAATTAAGCACCCATGACTCTGGAGAAAATATTCTGGCACTATGGGAGGAATGCAAGCTTCCAGTGGGTCACACAGTGTTTGATCAAGCCAGTAAGCTAACAATACAAAACTATTCATATATGTATTTACAGGAAAACAGAAAACACATTTAGACAAGCTAAGGAAATATAACATACAGTATGCTAAGGTCTAAATAGGTGCAGGGCTGTGTGTATTTCCTGAATTTTCCAGGTATCAAAATCTTTGTGTGAAAATATGCACACATATTGTTAGGAACTTTGGAAAGTAAAGTAGATGATGGTTTATTTCTGCCTTCAATATATCTAAGGAGAAAATTCCTCATGTTCTTTATCTTAAATGTTCAAAGAGGAAAGGCACATTAGTAAATTAAATATTTTCATCAAACTCTATTTACACTAGCACACAGAATACCAATTTTAAATTTTAGTAATCATTTAAAGTGAAAAATATACTGTTTCCATAAACTGATTTTTCCCAAATACTTTTTGCATTACTTCTTTGATATCTTTGCTCCTCAGAATGTAGATTCTGGGATTCAGTGTGGCCATCACAATGGTGTAGAATATGGGCACCACCATGCCTTGCTCCAAGGTGTAGCTGGAACTTGGTCTCACATACCTGTATAGCACAGATCCATGGAAAATGGGCACTACAGTGAGGTAAGAGTCACACATAGAGAACAATTTTCTTTTCCCCTCTTCAGAGCATTTCCCAAGAACAGATGATAGGGCAAAGCCATAGGAGATCAGGATGACTAGGACACTAAACATCTCAATAGAGCCAGCAAAGTAAAAGAGCAGCAGCTGGTTTGTGTGAGTTTCATAGCAAGAAATTGCAAGCAGAGCAGGGATGTTCAGAAGTTGTGTTGGATCACACTAGATCCACAGAAGGACAGGCTGAAAGTGGTCATCATGTGCATAGTGAAATTCAGAATCCCACCAAGGCAGGAAGTGTTAATCATAGGCATGCAGACCATGGGTGTCAGGCTCATGGAGTACAGGCAAGGGTTGCAGATACCCATGTAGCAGTTATAAGCCATGGCTACCAAAAGAAAGCATTCTGTGGTTCCAAACAACAAAGCCAGAAATATCTATGCTGCCACTTTCAAGGAGTGAAAGGACTTTCTCCTTTGCTATGATATCTACCAACATATTTGGTGTAATCACCAAGGAATAGCAGGCATTTGCAGAGAACAAGAACTTAGAAAGTAGTACATTGTGTTTTGCAGCTGGGAATCCCTGGTGACCAACACAATAAGCCCTAAATTTTCCAGGAAAGTGAAAAGGCAAACTGCTAGAAATAGCAGGAGGACTAGCTGAAGCTCAGGGTTGTCAGTGAATCCCTTCAACACAAGTGTGGTGACTTCAGTGAAATTCTTCATGTCAACATGTCACAGGATAACATTGAAGATACTAATCAGTAGTAGATTATGTTTCTAGGACAGAATGGACATGACCTTAATCTTATATGAGTGTGTGAACAGACAGTGTATAATTCCCCAGCAACAGATTCAAATAGGACCGAGACAAATGTTCATGTCAACCATGGCCTAACCAATGCATAATATGTGTGTACATTTTGTAATGTAGTGTCATATGTCCTAAGTATCAAGCCTACAGGTAAATGTTTCCCTGAATTGTATTAGCTCCTTTTCTATTTAATCACATTAGAATGCAAAGTCACTATCTAAAATACTTCTAATTTTATAATACCAAATATATTTTATCAAAGATGTGACATTGAAATATTCCCTTTTCTAAATCTGTCATCTGTTATTTGGAATGATTTAAAATATCAAATATAGATTGTAAACAATAATATATATTTTACAGGATTGCAGTTAACATTTGATAAAAATGCCAAAATTTAATTTATCAAAAACTATAATTATTAAATAAGCATAATTTCTTGGTCCCACAAAGCAACCTAAGACAAGTAAATGCAATGGGAGACATTTTGAGTTTCAATATCTCCCACTAATAGTTTATATATCTGAAATATTCTTTTTTTTAAATTTTATTTTACAAAGAGTAAAACAAAAGAGGACAATATAAACAATAGCAGAACAGAAAAACACAAGGAACACAGCACTTCACAACAAGACAACTGGATATCAACAATAGCTACCATAATGTCTCTTTCTTTGAAATAGTTGAACATAGCTTCACATACAATAATATCAAATGATAAAAAATACAATAAAAGAATTCAAGAGAATTAAAGTATTACAAAGCATTCTGAACAACATAACAGAGCATAAACAATGGGTACTATAATATCTCATTTTCCATAAAAATTTTTTTATACTATCACACATATTAAAATCCAATAAGACATGATAGAACCAATGGTAATAGAAGAACAAAAGAATGTTAGGGAAAAAGTCAAGATCACCAATCACTGAGCAACAAAATACAAAGCCTCCCAGGAGAAGTAACTCATTTGCTGGAATAAAACATCCTGGAGAGACCCAGACAGATTGAAATGAATCCTCCTGACACAGGAAAAAATTAAAACATAAAAAAGCTCATCAAACACATTGGGACTACAACTTGAACAGCTACAAATTACACCACTCACAGGAGCCACAGCAGAGCTGAAGGAGGGGGTTCATGAGAACAAATGAATGGAGCCAGCAAAGGGACCTTCATTAATCCATGGTCAGTGCTGGGAATGAGACCCCCTCATCGGAAGGGCATGACCAAATGGGTGACATGTTGGAATCCAGTAGGAGGAGCCTGAACTGGGAGTGACAGTGACTTCAGTTGGTTGCTCCCTCCCTAGAGTAGATTCATGGGAGTTTTGTGGACTGGGCCACGCCCCTGGCTGGGACCCAATGAGCCATCACAAATTGATTCCCTTGCACATAGCATGCACTAACCAGGTGAAAGTCCCTGAAGTTTAGCTGTCCCAGTGTGGAAGGGCAGGCAGGAGGGAGTGGAGGTCCCTCACCACCATGCTTCAGAGGAACCATGGCCAACAGGGAAGTGGGTTGGGACCTGCACTGTACACCTGTGTGGAGGAAGATGGGAGCATGACAGGAGAGAGAGACAAAGAGGAGGCCCCCAGCCCAGAATCATGAGAGTACTGATCCAGGAGAGGGAAACACAAGGGAGACTGAGGGTGGCAAACATCCAACATCAGACATGGCTTCAATAGACATTAAGAGATATCTTTGGGACCTTGTAGATGAGCTCAAAAGTGAAATATTAAATTAAGTAAAGCAAGATATGAGTATAGTAAGAAAAGAAATGCTCACAGGAGGCATCTCTCATGAAGATACAGATGGAAAAATGGAGGAACACAAAAAAAGTAGAGAAACATTTGATAAAGAATACAAAGAAAATATAGAATGCATGAAGCAGACTCAAAGAGACTACCAGGAAATTAAAAAGTCCATTGAAAGCTGGCAAAATGCCTTAAAAGAAACTAAGGATAGACTATCAAAACTTTAAGAGAAGATTTCAATGTGTGATCATGAAAGGAAAGATCTCATAAAAATAATAAGGAAATAGGCAGTAACAATACAAAGGCTAGAAGAGGACAAGAGAATCTACAATTTAAGAATAAGAAATGTGAATGAAGAAGCAGGACTACAAAAAAGTGAATTACAAAGGGCATTCACAGAAATAATTAAGGAAAACTTCCCAAGCATGGGAAAAGAAAATGACATTCAGTTATGTGAAGCATAAAAAAACTCCAGGCACTACAACCAAAACAGATCTACACCCAGATATACAATAATCAAGATACCAGAATTTCAATATAAAAACAAAATATTAAAAGTCATCAGAGAAAAGAAACAGATTACCCCTAAAAGTAAGCCCATCAGGATCATGGCTGACTTCTGGACACTGATCATCAGACTAAGAAGAGCTTGGAATGAAGTATTCCAATCCCTGAAAGAAAATAACCTCCATCCCAGATTTATGTACCCTGCAAAACTGTTATTAGAAATTAATGGAGAAACATGATGCTTTCATGACAAAGAGGAACTGGAATAGTTTGTCACCACCATTCCAACCCTACAGAGAGTAATGAAGGACATTCTAAAGAGGGAAAAAATACTAGGATTTTAGGAACAGTGACAGAAAAGTCTCAATGAGTGGGGCAGGCAGAAGAATGAAGAAGAAAGCTAGACAAAACAAAGGCAGAAAAATAGCATAGCAGAAATGAGGCAGAGAATGATGCCTAGAATCTCTAACATAGATGGCCTTGATACACTATATTGTTAATAGTGCACCAGGATTTAAAACCAACATTACTCACACTACTCTGCTTAGATGTATCATATTTTATTCAAATCATTCTTCCTGTACTAGGTTTGAGGGCACAGACAGTAACCCTGAAAATAACAGGATATAGTATGGTAATCATCCTTAATTTCCTATTAACTTAATCTAAAACTCTGTAAAACCTACACTGTTTTACCATGACTGATCCTAATCAAATCTGGTTTGTTGAATCATTGTTTTGTATTGATAGATTTTATTCAAAGCTGTTATGATTGATAGTATCAAGTCTGAGAGTATAGGCACCTGCAGCTAAGATGACAAGATTCACTAGAATATCCACTATTACTTGATTATTACCTGCCTTTGAAGTTTTATACTTTCTAAAATGTTTTATTTTTACTAATATTGTTTTGTACTGCTATATTCAATTATACTGCTATATTCAATTATTCCAGATGATATAAAAAATTCTATTGAAGATAACAAGAAACAACACAGAAATCGTTGTAGATCACCTTGTACCATGGTTTTATATGACTTTTTGGTTTCATGTTTTTATAGGAATTTGTTTTGTTTTGTCTTGCTATGTTTTGTTTTCCCTCTAATACAGAAAGTATAGAAATACATGTAGAGACTCATGCATGGGTAGCTGTTTACACTCTCACAGTTTGAATATCTACTTTGTATGCATTAATTTTGTAACTTGAACAACTATTACTAAGAGGACAATATGTAATTTATCAACTCGTGATTTCTTGTTTTTTATCTCTTTTTTATTCTGTATTATCTCTACACCTTACCTGCTTTTGTTTCTCTTTAACTAAAAAAAGAATGTTAGGACTTTAAAGCAAGATGATATTAAATAGGCAATGGCTGCTATAATGTTATTTTCTTCAAAGTAGCTGTTCATAACATCACACATAATAACAGCAAACAAAACAGAGTGAAACTGTTCCAACCAATGAATGTAAACATTATAAGACTGCAAAGCAATATAACGAGGAACCATGATTACCATAGAATCTTATGTTCTCTTAACATTTCTTACACTATGGAGACTATACACTAATTACACATGTGACTTTGGTTTATTTCACTTATGAGTATGCTCTCAAGTTGCACCCATTTACTTATACATATCTCAATGTGACCATTCTTTATAGCTGAGTAGCAATCCATTGTGTAAAAATACCACAATTTTTTTTCCATTCCTCAGTTGATGGGTACTTAGGTTGTTTCCAAGTTCTGGCTATTACAAATTGTGCTGCTATAAACATGAGTACCCATATATCACTGTGGTATGATGTTTGCATTGCTTCTGGGAATATGCCTTGGAGTGGAATAGCTAGGTCAAATTGGACTTCCAATCCCAGATATCAGAGGAATCTCCAGAACAACCTCCACAGTGGTGGCACCATTTTGCACTCCCACCAACAGTGCAGAAGAGTTTCTTTTCCACACAGCATCTCCAGCATTTGTTGTGGGTAGTTTTCTTGATCCCGGCCATCCTTTCTGGAGTGAGATGGAATCTCAGTGTGGTTTTCCTTTGCATTTCTATAATGACCAGTGATGATGAACATTTTTTCATGTATTTATTTGCCATTCATATTTCTTCATCCGAGAACTGTGTGTTCATCTCAGATGGCCATTTTTGGATTGGGTCTTTGAATTTCAGGGGTCTGATATTTTTTAATTCTTTATAAGTTCTAGACAGAAGTCCTTTGTCAGAGTGACAGTTCACCTCAATTTTTTCCTAGATTGTGGGTTTTCTTTTCACTATGCTGGAGACTTCCTTTGAGATGCAGAAACTTTTTAATAAAATGTGATCCCAGTTACTGATTCTGGGAAGCATTTCCCATGCAATTTGTTCTTGTTTATGAATTTTCTATCTACCACTATGTATTAAAAAATTTTACCTACTTTGTTTTCCAACAGATTTAGTGTGTCTGTTTTAATATTTAGATCTTTAATCCATTTAGATTTTAGTTTAGTTCATGGTGACAGGCATGGGTCTAGTTTTATTTTTGGCATACGGATAGTGAGTTTTTCAGCACCATTCGTTAAAGAGACTATTGTTCTTTCATTGAACATGTTTGGCTCCTTTTTCAAAGATAACATGTTTGAGAGTATTCATCGCTGTGGCTGTATCTTCTAGTCTATTCCATTGATCTTTGGGTCTGTTTTTATTCCAGTACTATGTTGATTTTATTAAAGTAGCTTTGAAGTTTAACTTCAAGTCAGGGATTGTGATGCCTCCTGCCTTGCCTTTGCTGCTTATAACTGCTTTTGCTATTCTATGTCTTCTGATTCCAGATGAATTTTAGGAGTGATTTCTCTAGAACAGTGAGTTGTGTTAGTGGTGTTTTCATTGGGATTGCATTAATATGTGTAACAATTTTGGAACAATGGTGATTTTTACAACATTTATTGTTACTATCCAAGAACAAGGTATGTTTTTCCATTTTCAGAGGTTCTCTTAGATTTGTTTTTTCCGGGTATTTTAATTTTCCCTGTATAGCCTTTTTACTTCTTTCATTAGATTAATTCCTAATTATACTTTTTGGATGCTAGTGTGAGTATGTGGCTTCTCTTAATTCTCTCTCAGTGATTTTTTTAATGTATAGGAATGCTATTGATTTTTGAGTATTGACTTTGTATCCAGCTACGTTGCTGAACTTATTTATTATATCTAGGAGTCTTTTGATGGTATTTTGGGGGACTTCTATGTAGAGTATCATGTCCTCTGCAAATAATGAGAGATTAACTTCCTCTTTTCCTATCTTTACTTCTTTTGTTTCTCTCTCTTGTCTAATCTCTCTGGCTAGTATTTTCAGTAGTATTTTGAATAGGAGCTGTGATAAGAGATATCCTTGTCTTGTGCCTGATTTTAAGATAAAGGTTTTCAGGTTTGGCCAATTAATATACAGCTGGCTGTTGGTTTCTGATAGATGGCCTTTATCATATTGAGGTAAAGGCCAGTTATTCCAATTCTTTGTAAGTTTCTTATCATGAATGGGTGTTGGATCTTATCCAGAGATTTTTTTGCATCTATAGAAATGATCATGTGATTCTTATGTTTGGATCTATTGATGTGGTTGATTACATTTGTTGATTTACTATGTTGAACCATCCCTGCATGTCTGGGATGAATCCCAATTAGCCATGGTGTATAATCTTTTTGATGATTTCCTGTATCCTGTTTGCCCATATTTTATTGAAAATTTTTGCATCTATGTTAATTAGGGAGATTGGTGTGTAGTTCTGTTTTTTGGTTGGCTCATTCTCAAAGTTTGGTACTAAAGTATTATTTCCTTGCAGGAATAACATAAGGAGAATTGTTTCCCTTTTAATTTCTTTGAAGAGTTTGAGGAGTGTGGGCAATAAGTGTTCTTTGTATTTCTTGTATAATACTGCAGTGAATCCGTCTGGGTGTGGGTTCTTCTTTGTTAGTAGGGACTTAATTACATTTTTAATTTCATTAATAGAAATTGGTTATTCAGCAGATTTACATCTTCTTGATCCATCTTTGATGGTTCATATATTTCTAGGAATCAGTCCATTACTTCTGTGTTATTGAACCTATGAGAGTAGAAATTTTCCAAATAGGTGTTGATGATCTTCTTTATTTCCAAGGAGTCTGTAGTGATTTCCCCTTTTTCATTCCATATTGCATGAATTTGAGTCTTTTTTTCCTGTTGTAATTAGGTTGGCTAGGTGCTTATCAATTTGATTTATTCTTTCAAAGAAGCAACTCTTTGATTCATTGATTCTTTGTATTGTTCTCCTCATCTCTATTACATTAATTTCTGCTCTCATCTTTAAAATTTCCTCCCTTCTTTTGGCTTTGTGCTTGCTTTGTGCTTCTTTTTCTAGATGTTTGTTTTGTAGTATCAAGTTGTTTTTTGTGTGTGTGTGTGTGTTCATTCTGTTTTCCTAATGTGGGAACTCAGTGCAATAAATTTTCCTCTGAGGACCACTTTTATTGCATCCCTGGGATTCATGTAAGTATTCTTATACTTACCATTCTTGGTTGTATTTTTATTTCATTTGCTTGTAGATATTGTTTAATTTCTTCTTCAATTTCCTTTGTGACACATTGATTGTTCCAGTGTGTATTATTCAATTTCCATTTGTTTGTGTGGTTTTGTGTGGTTCTTTTATCATTAATTTCCATTTTCATGGTGTTATGATTCGATAACATGCATTGGATAATTTCAATTGTTTTGCATTTGCTTAAATAATTTCTGTGGGCTAGTATATAGTCTCTTGTTATCTTTCATCTTGAAGTTTTCCCCTAAGTAGTATGAAGTGATCTTCATTATCTCTTCAGATCATTCTTGGTTTGAAGTTCAAATTATCTGCAAACAGAATAACTACCCCTGTTTTTTTTATTTTTGTTGCATGAAGTATTGTTTTCCACAGGACTTTCAATCTATTAACTTCCTTTTGGGTTAGATGTGTTTCTTGCAGACATCATATGGATGGATATTATTTCTTGATCCATTGTGCCAGTCTGTTTCTATTAATTGGAGAATTGAGGCCATTTACATTAATTGTTGTAGCTGTTATATATCACTTTATTGTTGACATGTTATCTTTCTGCTGTTGTATCATTACCTTTCCATTCTGTTTAATTGTCTCTCTTGCTTAGTGTTTTTTTTTTCTATATGTATCTAGAATGCCTTTCAGTATTCTTTGTAGGTTTGGTTTCGTGATCGTGAAGTTCTTCACCTGTTCTTTTCATGGAAATATCTTATTTCTTCATGCATTTTGAAGGACAGTTTTGCATGGTATATCAATCTGGGTTGGAAATTGTTTTCATTTAGGGTCTGAAATACTTCACTCCATACTCTTCTTGACTTAATTATTTGTGTTGAGAAGACTGCTGTGATTCTGAAAGGTTTCCTTCCTAGGTGATCTGTCTTTTCACTCTAACAGCTTTTAATATTCTGTTCTTAGGTTAGATTTCTGGAATGGTGATTATTATATGTCTGGGTGTAGTTTCATTTTGTTTATGGCTATTTGGAGTTCTATGTGCTTCAGTAATCTGTATGTCAGTTTCCCTTCCCTCTTTGAGAAATTATCATCCATTATTATTCAAAATAGCCTCTTGATATCATTTGTAATGTCCCCTTCTTTTTCATTTATCCCTGTTAATCTTACCTTGTTTTTCTTTGCATCATCTTGCAGCTGTTGAATTGTTATTTCCTGATTCCTTGTTATTTTTAAAAGATCTTTCCTTTCCTGTTCACAAGCTGTAATCCTATCTTCAAGGACTGAAATTCTATCTTCACTTTTATTGATGCAATTTTGGCAACTTTCAATAGAATTTTTGATTTCCTGTATATCTCTTTTTAATGTGTTTCATGCATTCTGTTTGTTTCATATAGTGCTCATTCAGGGATTCTATCTGTTTGCTTTGCTCCTCTTATTTTTAACTGTGTCTTCTTTAGATACATTCAGTATTTCTTTCACTACTTTTAACATTTCTTCTTTTACCTGGGAAATAATTTCTGATTTGAGTTTCTCTATAGCTTCCCCAAGTTGCTTCTTTATTTCTGCTGATATCATTTCACATATTTCAAGTATATGGCTTATATTTTTTTTCTATGTACATGGCTCCTAGGCTTTCTTGGGATGGGCTGGAGGATTTATATTGCTTTTTTGTCTTCATTTTTTCATTTTCCTATATTTCCAGCCAAAGCTTCCCCCAGGTGTGTAGAATATCACCTTCTACACTCTCAACTCCTGGAACTGAATCAGGGTCACTGAGCTAGGCCCTGTGAGGCCTGCAGGACCTCCTGAGCCAAGTCCAGTGTCCTAGGGAGCTGGGTGGGAACTCAATCCTTGGAGGCAATGGTCTCAAACTCTCTCCAGGCCAGCCTCATTGGGATGAATGTCCTCCTGAACATACTTGACCTCCTAGACTGCAAGAAGGTCACAGGGTATGGTTCACTGAGACTCATGATATCTCCTGACATCAGTCCAGTGTCCTAGGGACCTTGCCAGGAACTCAACCACTGGGAGTGATGGTCTAAAACTATCTACAGGCCAGCACCAGTGGGCTGAAAGTCCCCTTGCCTGGCCCCAGACTATGGGACTGAAAGAAGGTCACTGGGCATGGAACACTGAGGCCCATGAAAATTCCCAAGGACAATCCAGTGTTTTACAGAGCTGGGAAGGAACAAAACCACTGGGGGCCATGGTCTCAAACTCTCCCTGGGACAGTGCCAGCACACTGGAACTCACCTCAGTCAGCCCTGGTTCCCTTACAGGATCTTGGCTCCCTGAATTGAAAGTTGGAACCTGGGCATGGTCCAGTGAGGCCCACAAAACCTAATGAGCCCAGTCCATGGTCTTAGGGATCTGGGCAGGAAATTAACAGCTAGGAGAGATGGTCTGAAACTCTCCATGGGCCAGAGCCAGTGGGCTGAAAGTCCCCCTGTGGAGCCCGGTCTCCCTGACTGAAAGAAGTTTGCTGGGCATGGTCCCAGCTAACTTACATTAATTGAGCTCTTATTTTAGGCCAAAGATTGAGACAGAAGCCATAGAGATTAGAACAATTGGTGTATTAATTTAGTATGCCTGTTCAAGTATCTTAAAGAAATCCTACTCTCATTTCTGTAAAAGTACACTCAAACTGATATCTATGACACTTGTGCTTTTACAAACATTAGAAGCTTAGCATTTATGGACCTTCATTATTACTCATTTTCTCCAGAATGCTTTTCAGTTTCTTTTTTTATTTTAAAGAGAATAAAACAAAAGAGGACAGATCTAAGCAGATCAGAACAATGGAAGCCACACAGCACTTCACAACAAGACAATTGGATATTAACAGTAGCTATCATAATGTCTCTTTCTTTGAAATAGTTGAGCTTAGCTTTACACACAATAATGTCAAACATAGCAAAATAGAATAAAACAACTCAAAAGTATGGAAGTATTGCAGGCATTCTGATCCAAATAACTGAAGATGAACAATGGCTGCTATATTTTCCCATTTTCCATAAAAAATTTTTACTAGCATACATATTAATTTCTAATAAGACACAATGTGATAGAACCAATGGTAATAGAAAAACAAGAGCATGGTAGGACTTCAGAGCAAGATGATATTAAATCAACAATGGCTTCCATATTGTCTTGTCTTCAAAGTAACTATTCATATAATCACATATATTAAGATCAAACAAACAGAATAAAACCATTCCAACCAATGAATGAAAATGTAAAATGCTAAAGGAGTATAATGGTGAACCATGATTTCCATAAAATCTTCTGTATTCTTACCATTTCTTACACTAGGGAGACTATATATTATTTATACATGTGAGTTTGATTTATTTCACTTATGAGTATAGATTCAATTGCATCCATTTATTTATAAATATCTCAATGTGATCATTCTTTATAGCTGTGTAGTACTCCATTGTATAAAAGTACTATAATTTTGTTTATCCATTCCTCAGTTGATGGTCTCTTAGATTGTTTCCAAGATCTGGCTATTACAAATTTTGCTGCTAAAACATGGGTGTGCATAAATCACTGTGGTACAATGTTTTTAAATCTTCTGGGAATATGCCTAGGAGTGAAATAGATGGGTCAAATGGGTTCAGTTTCTTATAAAAGAACAAACGTTCTCCTAGTACAGGTGTGCCCTCCAGTTTCCATGGAGTTTTTCTCCATATTTGAAGATAAAAATTGATTTATCTTCTTGTGAAGGAAAGAGATTTTTGTGTCACCATCTATAACACTTTGTTGAACATAGTTGTGATGTCTGAAGGATCGTCTGTTTAATGTTTAGTTACATCACAAAGTAACCTGAGCTCTGTCTGTGTCATGAAATACTGTACCACACTGTTCTTAATGATTTTCTTGGAACCCTCACCTCCCTGCATAAGCCCTTTTGCATGGGCACATTGGATAAAGAATGACTTCTCTCCTACTTTTTCATTCTTAACTCAGTTTTAAAATTCTTATCTGAGTCCTAAAATTAATTGGGACTTAAAATTCTTCTCTGTCTGCCAGTGTTGGCAATGGAGCAAAATATCTTTGATATGTAAAAAGAGAGACTTTAGAACAATAATGCATTACAGAAGTAAAGAAAGGCCTGCTTTGATAAAAGAGAGCTGTTTCATGGATTAGATCAAAACCATTAACATTCACAGGCTAGAGGGACAAAAGTTTTCTTAAGATTCAACTGTCTCATCATTTATTTGAGAGACCCTCCAGAGTCTTACATAGAGTCCTGACAAACCTGGGCCTCCCTTAGAATGATTCAAATATTGAGAAAGATTGATCTCTGTCCTTCTGAATTGTTCCAGTTTCTCTTTCTCTTGCTATCTAAGTTAGGTTAAAATCATCTACAATAGTCTAAGAGTGAATGGTCAAGAAGTTGGAAGTTACTTCCTAAATAGCATGAAAATTTTATGCAAGATGTCAATTTGTCTTTCTATGATGGGTGATCAAACTCCTATGACAAACCTGGCACATCAGTACTCTTGGAATGTCCTATTGGTGATCTTGCCCTCAGGTCTGGGTTTGTATTTTATGTTGCAGCTTTATGGAAGTATGACAGATTGATATAAATTTTATGAATTTCAGATACACAACATGATGAGTTTATGCCTGTATATAATGTGAAATCTTTACTATAGTCATAGATTTATGTTATTTATGTAGTGAGATCATTAAGAATGACTAAATAAATATAAAGACATGAATATGTTTTCATTAATTATAGTCATCATAATGTATGACCTGTCTTAAAAATTTATCATCTTATAATTTGCCATTTGCTTTATTTGACCAATATTACAATTTTCCCTCCTCCTTCAGCCCTTCCTACAATTACCATTCTTCTCTATATTACTGTGAATTTCACTATCATTTTTTAGATTGCATGTATAGATGTGCTCATATTGTGTTTCTTTTCCTGTGTATGTTTTGTATTTCTGTGTTTTCCAATATATTTTATGATTTAATTTTTAACATATTTGGAAGATTAGAGGGCTTGTATTTGGATGAACACATAAATTACTTAAATAAAGTAAATCAGTATTTCCAAGGGAATTTATGGTTCTTTTTTATTAAATGAAAAAATGTGCAAGCATGTTCTGTTATTTATAAATCTCAGGGAACACTTGCTGTGTAGGAAAAGATAATAGTGTAGCACTTAATAACAGCTATCAAATCTTGCTGAATTTTCACTTATATTTTTCTATTTTCTGCAGTCACTGTGTTTTCTAAGTCAATCTATATATTTTATTATAAATAGAGGTGGCTTAATGAGACATTTTCCCAAGTGGTGTAGAAAGAAAGTTTAGTTCTTGAGAAAATACCACATAGGAAGGTATTTCATCCAATTTCTCAGTATTACAGAAGGAATTTAGTGAAGAGACTCTAGATTCCAACCCCCCCAAGCTCTGAGATGTGAACATAATCCCTATACCTTGCTCCTACTTGCTTTTACAAGTCAGAGTAATCTTCCAAATCATCATCATCTCTCTCTCTTTCATCTTTCTCTGTCTCTCTCCCTTTCTTTGAGATTTTTTTGGTTGCTAAAAGAAAAAAATAAATTTTTGAATGTCAGTTAAAAATTATTCTCAATTCGCACTATATTTATTAATTTCACATGAAATAGTTCTTAAAATCTGAGCAATAACTAAGAAAGTTTATCTTAGTCCAAATACAATAACTATTAAATCTTTTTGTCTCTCTTTCCAAGGATAAGCTTTTAACTCTGATCTTTCCCATTTCATTTGTTTATCAATTTTAATTCAACTTTAAAAACATCTACCATGCTCCTAACAATGTAGAGTCAAGATGACAAATTTTAAAGAGAATTTTATAGAATCTTGGAACGTCCTGAATACCTTATGTCATGTACAGCGGAAGAGAGATCTATTCCTCATCAGCAGTGAACACAGTGTACTGTGGTATTGTAGTCCCTTGGTAATACAGCCTCAAGGTGGACTACAGTGCAAGGTAAATGGAGCACTTCCTTGGCATTGTGGTTTTTCTAAGAATTTATAAAGTAAAAGTGCTAAAGTAGACTATGAAGAATATATACTCAGGTAAGTGCAAAAGAAAATGAAGGGGAAAAGGGGATATATACACATTACTGAGAAGATTAAAAATACTAATTACTATAAGTAGTAACAGGGTTTTAAGTAAAAATAAATAAATACCTGATAAATGGTGATGGCAGGGCAGCCTAAGATTGGTAGGGAGCACAGGGATGAAGGAGGAGAGGAGGAGGCGGATGACTATAGCTGAGCAGGGCCACTATAGGAAAGCTGGTAGTGCTTTGGCTCTGTGACACCACAATGAACTCTATGCATTTGTAAAACTTCCACAAATATAACCTGAAATGAAGATGTGAAGACCAGATAGTGTAGGGAAATATAATAAAAGCAATGAGAAAGTGTATGTATGGAAGGCAGTGCATGGGCTAGGACTAAGGAGGGTGGTGACCAAAGGACACCAGGCAGAGCTGAAATTGCCTTTGATGTCCTAATCTGTATCAATGTATGCCCTGCTAAATATCATGATCCATCATCTGGGTCTTAGATGTGTTTTAAGGATGGGAAAATAATGCCAAGCCAGACCTGCTGGTGCATGCCTGTGATTCCAGCACTGAGGCAAATGGATTGCTGTAAGTTCCAGGCCAGCCTGGGCTACATAACGAGTTCAAGGCCAGCTTCAAGTATATAAAAAAAGCCTGTGTCAAAACCCATACACACACATAAAGAGAAAGATAATGCCAGTACTCATGAATACAAAAATTGTTGAAGTTGGGGTTTTTCATGTTTCTTGGACATCAAAACTGTCAGAGTTGAGATAATCTATTAGTATCATGTCTTCATATGATTCATGTACCTTTGATCCATGTATAATCTTGCTGTAACTTTTAAGTCATTGATGAAAAAATTATCTGACCTAAACTGCATTTTTTAACCTAAATATATGAGTTCCTTGATTTTGGATTCATGCTGCTATTTGTATATCCTTCTTTCATCATGCTAGGCCTTCAAGAGCAGTTTTTCATACACATAGCTCGTTTCCAGTTCTCTTGAAGGAAACAAACATTTGAGTGCCTGAAAGAGCAATTCCTTTTAAAACCCATGTCAATATTTACATTGAGCTGCTTGGAAAAAACTAAAAGCTAAGAACTTTATTAAGGGATTCTTCCTAATAGTTGTTTTATTAGTGCAACCATTTCAGAGATGCAATTTTATTGGCTCAGTTTTAAAATCATTATCGAATGTTTAATGTTAACTTACAGAATATGATTTTACCTTCTAAAATGGCATGTGTTATATCACAAAAACTTGGTGACTCAGATAAATATATATGTCTTTTTCAGCACAACTCTTCTATCATAGCTAGAGCAGCAATTTTCCTACCATTAAACATTTAAAGGTGCCACTGGTTAGTAATTACTTTTACTATACTTTCCCATTTCTAAAAACACAGACGGTTTGGGCAAAATATAACCCATGTCAAGTTAAAACTTAGATAATCCATAAGTATTTGTGAATATGGCTAGTAAATCTATAGGATAAAATATAGAAATCCAGAACATAAGGAAATAATCAATGAGTATATTAAGATGGTTGGTGATGTTAATTGAGGAAAACCATAAGTAAGAAGGAAAATAAAGAAATGAACATGTCAAAAACACAGCTTCCTCATTATGATGGAATAATATGGATTCTAAACACAAAGGTGATATTGCAGCGAGGAGGCAATGCACACAAGCTGTGGGATATTGAAAGCTGTATTTTCTTTAATAACTATATTTTCAGACCTCTTAATTTGCTGTGTGGGCACATAAAAGATTCCTTTCTTCTGATCCTGTGATTGAATGTCCTAATTCCAGTGGTATCCCCACTCTTGCCTTTTCTCCTCAGTCTCTTTCAATAGTATTTCATGTCACATTCCTAGCAATTATTGTGTTATTGCTCCTTAAAACAAGGAATACTGGAGTAATGAGAAATTTATCTTCTTTAACATAGCAGAAATTTTCTTTCTCTCCTCATAAGGGCAAAAGTTATAGAATAGGAAACTTACAGACATTATATTTCCGAATTTAAAAATCAGTGCACTGTCACTGTGCTCATGCTACTTGTCACATAGTTATCCTGCTAAGTTCAGTTCACCTTGACTGTCTGCATCCAGCAATTTCACCCAGAGAACTCACTAGGTACACCTGATTGCATCCCACAATAATGTCTGTGCTTTCCTACCTAGAAATATATGCATGGTTTTCCAGCTTTCTTTAAGGACTGTAGGACCAGAACAAACTGGTCCAATCCAGGGCACATTTAACTCTACATGCTCCATTCAAAAACCTCCTTCCCAGATGTTCTCGTTTTATGATAAAAAAAAATTCCTATTAAGCAAATCTTCTTAAGGCTTTTTGATAAGTATGACTTAATGTCTACAACTAGTCATGTAATAAACTGACATCAGTCTTATACTTCCTTCTTGCAAAATGTATTTAAATTGAATTCTTAGTTGACTCTGGGATGGTGATTTGGACTCAGACTCAGTCTCTCAACCACCTATTTTAAAATAAAGCTGCCTTCCAGACTCCTTGGTGCAAAGAATCTTTCATTTGGTTTGATATTGGTTTTTCTGCAGCACTCTAAGTAAAACTGCTTTACTGAACTTCCTCTACTACAAATGTTCAGTACAATTCTCTTCATTAAGAAGCTGCCTGGCCTCACATGGATTCCTTATTTGACCTATACAATTTTGTTTAACCTAGGTATATGAAGTTGATTTATAATTCATGCTAATATTTGCATATTTCAATGAATCTATTCTAATGCTTGAGAACAATATGTGCTTATAGTAATTACTTTAAATATACTATATCACTATCACTCTTGCTTTTATTATCATTATTTCAGATCTTCTACCCTATCAATGGTGTTTTTAGCTGAAGGAAATCAGATATCGGAAGTTATCCTTGTCCTCTTGGGTTGTTCAATCTACCCAGACCTCCAGGCACCCCTTTTCTGGCATTCCTGGCCATCTGAAACATTGCAGTGGTTTGCAATCTGGGAGTGATGCTGATCATCCAAGTCAATCCCAAACTCCAAACACCTGTGTAGTTTTTCCTCAGTCATCTGTCCTTTATCCATTTCTCTTACTCCACTAATGTCACACCTAAACTGATGGAGAACTAGGTTGTGGGAGACAGAACTGTTTCCTTCACACGGTGCATCTCTCAGTTCTTCTCTACTTGCACATGCACAGTGGCAGAAATATTCAATTTGGTGGTGATGACCCATTATTGATTTGTGTCAGCTTGTAACATTCTGTACTACACAAGCATCATGACCCAAAAGCTGTGCACATGACTGCTGACATGGCCCTACATGTGAGGGATATGCTCTGCATTGATTCTGTTTTCTTCTTGGCATGGTCCTTCCGTGGATGTAACACCATCAATAATTTTCTCTGTGCAAACTCACTTGTCATCTCCACCTCCTGTGCAAACCCCTCTCTCAGCTAAACTTGTTGATTTTCCAATGCCATATTCAATGAGGTGAGCAGCCTCTTGGTCATCCTTACTATTTGTATTTCCATTTTTTTCATTGTCATGAAAGTGCCTTCAGTTGGGGAATACTGAAAGCTTTCTCCAAAGGA
>PVLA01016923.1:0-19105 GCA_004027455.1 Hydrochoerus hydrochaeris
AGAGGAGAGGAGAGAGATGTGATGACGCTGTATTGCTGACTCTGAAGATAAGAAAGGGACCTGGATCCAAGGAATATATTTGTCCTCTAGAAACTTGATAAAGCAAACCAGAAGGCACCCAGACCTGCCCAGATTTGGATTTTAGCCCAGTAACACTCATTCCAGACTTATGAATTCCAGAACTGTAAGATAATAAATGTGTGTGTTGTTTTAAGTCATGTAATATTCTCGTGAGCACATATTTCCTACATTATTTCATTTATTTATACAAACTGGAGTAAGGTAATTCTTTTATGCACTTAATTATTTAAAAATGAGCTGCATTCACCACAGTTATAAAGTGAAATAGTTACATTCCTAACTGTAATTAATGCTGATTAATTATGATACCTAATACAAATATGTATCACTTAAGAACCCTTCCTGCAATGTAACTTCCTAAACAAGGTGGAGAAAAACATGTTACAGCAGAGGCCAAATAAGAACCATGAAGATATCCTCCTTCATAAAAGCAATGAAACACTGCTGTTTCCCTTCACTCCATGGCAGCCCTGAAAACTAACAGCCTTGGGTCTATGGTGGTTGTGAGAACCAGCACCTTACCAGCCAAAGGAAGTCAATAAGGTCTGCTAGTGCTCCCAAAGCCCCATCCTCAATAAGCTGCCACTATGGAGACTTTCTCAAAGTGGAAAAGCTCCTTTCTGAGGACTTACCACTAAACTTATCATGCTGTGATAAGAGCCCTAACTCTAAGGATGCATGTCAAAAGTAATCAGCAATAAAGCCAGGCATGGTGGCAAATGCCTGCATTCCCAGTGCTGTGGGAAGCTGAGGCAAGAGGATTCCAAGCTCAAGCCCAGCTTGGGCAATTAAGCAAGACTCTGTTTCAAAATAAAAAACAAAAAAGGGCTGGACATGTAGCTCAGTATGAAGGGTTTAGCTTCAATTCCTAGTTCTGTCCTCCCCAAATCAGCAATAATGATTTAACATTATTGTTGTCTGAAGCAACAATGTAAGTAAAATAAAACTGAGCAAAAACTTAAAAAGTAAAAAAGGGAGAATCAACAGTACTGAAGAATTTTAAAAGTTATAAAATATTTCTAGGGCTTCAAAAACTAGGGGCATGTGTAAGGTTACCCATGTACCCAGGAAGGCCCTATTGCACCATCCCTAGCTACCTGTAAGCTTTGCACAGACCAGAAGTGAGACCTAGGTCTGGGCTGTGGCTCTGTGGGAGGGCACAGACTCCAAAAGGTACTTGGGCTGACCCCACGCACTATGTGAAAACCAAAACCCAATATTGTTAAGGCACAGCTACATGCTGGCAGGGCACTAGAGGAAAGCCTAAGCGCTCAGAAACCTCCAACAGACTAGAAAATAAGACGCTTAAGGGAATCTGTCATCATTAACTTACAATGAGGCTCACTAGGTAGGGGCTTCAGTACCATGAATTTTATAGAATTAGTCTAGGAAACTCACCAGAGAACAACAAAATCTAAGGAGGAGAAATTAACATTGTTATCTAAAAGATTTATATTTTAGTAAAAAATAACAAAGCATGCAAAGAATAAAACCATATTCCATACACGGGGTAGGATTTCAAAGATAACTACTGAGGAAATAAAAGAACTGAACTTAAGGAATTCTATAAATCAGCTACTCATATTTGCTGAGAACTAATCAAAAATCATGCCTACGAATTCAAGAAAAATATAAGAAAAATGTCTCACTAGGGAGACTGTTAAAAGAGAGATATTACTTTTTAAAAGATATTATTAAAAA
Organism: Hydrochoerus hydrochaeris; assembly: GCA_004027455.1. Lineage (NCBI taxonomy): Eukaryota > Metazoa > Chordata > Mammalia > Rodentia > Hydrochaeridae > Hydrochoerus > Hydrochoerus hydrochaeris. The sequence continues at coordinate 1,783 of PVLA01016923.1, forward strand.
TAAATTCAAGGGCTGGGGATTTAGCTCAGCAGCATAAGCGCCTGCCTTGCAAGCATGCAGTCATGAATTCGATCCCCAGTACAGATTAAAAAAAAAAAAAAAAAAGAATAAAAATAAATTCAAATTCTAGAGTTAACAAATGTAATAATTAAAGAAATATTCACTAGTGGGGCTCAACAGCCAACTGAAAGTGGTAGAAGGTATTACCAGTGAAGGTAAATACCGCACTGCTTGGTCAAGGTTATCCAGTCTGAGAAACAGAAGAAGAGCAAGGAAAATTAGTGGAGATTCAGAATACACACCAACATATGCAATAGAAGTTCCACTGGAATAGAGACCAAGATGTAGGAAGAATATCTGAAGAAATAACTGCTAAAAACTTCTTAAAGTTCACTTTAAAATATGAATCGATGCACACAAAAAGTTCAATAAACTCTATAAGTTAAGACAAATCAAATCTGCACAAATAATTAAATTATCAGAAGGCAGATGAACAATTCTGAAGGCAAGGGGGGAAATATATTTAGCTCTGTATAAAATAATACTAAATAGAACTAAAAACTGACTTCTCATTAGAATTCAAGAAAAACAGAAGACAGTGGGATGACATAATAAGGTGAAAGAAAAACATTTCTAATTAATAAGAATTATATATCCAACTAACAGTCCTTCAAAAGTGAGGGAAAAAATTAACACATTTTGAAATCAACATCACTAGCACACCTGAACTATAAAAATATTACATGCAGTGAACAGGGAAAGGCAGAAAGGGTGAAGCTATACTTCACCAAAATTTCTGTGTTCTATAGAATTATCTTGTAGTTAATTTGAACAAAACTGCTACATATTAATTTAGAAATTAGAATCTTAATGTGAGCCACAAAGAAAATAACTTTAAAAATCATTTAACAACAACAACACAAATCCCACAAATTTTGGCCTTCGTATTGAGGTTATGTTGACCTTGTAAAATAAGTTTGGAAGTATTTCCTTCTCTTTAATTTTAAAGAGTTTGAGTAGAATTGGTATTAGTTCTTCTCTAAATGTTTCATAGAATCTAGCAGTAAAGCTATCAGCTCCTAAATTCTTCTCTGATGGGTCATTTTCTATACAAATTCAACCTCCTTACTTGTTATTGATCTGTTCAGATTTCCTGTTTCTTCATGATTCAGTCTTAGTAGGTTATGCCTCTAGGAATATATTTCTTCTACAATATTCAATTTGTAGGCATATAATCATTCATAGCATTCTCTTTTATAATTCCTGTATTTCTGTGGCATTAGATGTAAGATCTCTTCTCTCATCTCTGATTTTGAGTCTTTTTCTTAGGTTATCTAAAAGTTTATCAATTGTATCTTTTCAAAGATCCAACGCTTAGTTTTGTTGATCTTTTGTATTATTTTTCTAAGTTCTAGTTCATTTACTTTTATTCTGATTTCTGTTACTTCTTTCTCTCTGCTAGCTATGAACTTTGTTCTTTTTGGAGTTCTTTGAAGTGTATTATCAGGTGTTTACTTACTTTCTTCTTAAATTTTGCATTTATCACTGTAAACTTCACCTTTACAACTGCCTCTCCATAAGTTTTGACGTGTTTGTTTCCATTATTACTAGTTTCAGCGTATTTCTAAAGTTCTCTTCTGGTTTCCTCTTTGAAATTACAGGCCAGTATCACTAACGGCCACAAATACAAAAATCTTCAATGAAATACCAGCAAACAGAATTGAACAGCAAATTAAAAGAATCATACATCATAAGCAAGATGTATTTACTCTGACAACGCAAAGATAGTAAATGTGATATACCATAGTAATAGAATGAAGAACTAAAATTTGACCACATTGACAGATACATAAAAAGCCTTTGACAAAATTTGACATCCTTTCATAATAAAAATTATTGAGGATTAGATATAAAAGAATATAGTACCTAATTTTTTTTTAAAAAAAAAGGCTGTCTACATCTAATGGCAGATATACTCAGTGATCAAAGTTGAAAACTTTTCCTTTAAGATTAGGAAAAAGACAAGGAGTTTCAATTTTCCTACTTTTATGTCCTAGACAAAGCAATTAGGCAAGAAAAAGAAATAAAAGTCATCCAAGTCAAAATGGAAACAAAATATCTTTCTCTGTACATGAAATTATATGCAGAAAGTCCTATAGATTCCAGCAAAAAACCATAAAACCTAACAAAGACATTCCATAAAACTGAAAGATACAAAATCAAAATACAATAAAAACTCAGCTGAAGTCAGACAGGTGGCACATTGCTATCCATAATCCTACACCTTGGGAGGCTGAGAGGCAGAGGCTGGAGGACTGAAAGTTTGAGTCCAACCCAGACAACTTAGCAAGACCCTGTTTCAAAAATAAAAAAAAGGGGGTTGGGATTTAGCTCAGCGCTAAGGCTCTGAATTGAACTGCCACTACCAAAAAAAAAAAAAAAAGTATAGTTTCTATATAACACTATAAATAACAAATTAAGAAAGCAGCCCCTGTGAGTCAGCGCCATTCATGGTTCAGTGGTAGAGAAAATAAGGCCACACCAGGAAATAAGCCCAGTCTAGGAACTAGCGCCATGCACAGACTGCCGCCAGACAATATCAGCCAGACCCAGTCCCTTCCGCGCACAGGTTGGCAAAGAAGTACCAATCCCCCCACCACAAGTGACCAGCATATCCAGAGAAACAGGCTGTGATGATAGCTACCCACGTAAAATGCAATTGGATGCCTGTGGTGCTTTGGTGTTTCACTAACATTGCAGGTCTAGGGCCAGTGGTCTGATCACAAGTTCAGAGGACAGTGGTACACAGTGTGGCATCTAGGGGGATCTCCTTTTGAGGGTTCCAGCCATTGTTGATTCCCTATGGTCTTGTTTTGGAAGTCCTATATTATTTCCATTGTTTTGTTGGGTTGGATTTTATTCTTTTTTGTTTTATGTCAATCCAATGACAGGGGTAGCTATTTCAAAGACAGCAAACCATATTATGGTAGCAATTTTGGATTTAACTATTGGCTTGTTTTGAAGTCCTTTATTGCATTTATTGCTTTGTTTTTATTCTATCTGTTCTGTTTGATTTTTACTATGTCCAAAGTTATCTGCAGCTATTTTGAAGACATCAAAAGGCATTATGTTAATCACTGTTGATTTCATAATGTTTTGAAGTCCTGTATCACTTACACTGGTTTGTTTTGGTTGGTTTTATTCTGTTTTATCCTCTTTAAAATAAAAGAAAAAAAACCAATCTCATTTATAATATCATCAACAATAAGATATTTAGAAATAAATCTACACAGGTGAATGATCTAATATAAACACTGATGGAAGAAGTTTAAAGGGATGAAAATACATAGAAACACAGCACTTTTCTATGACACAGAAGAATCAATATTGCCAACTAATCTTCAACAAAAGTGAAAGAATTCACAATGAGGAAAGGACAGTCTTCTCAATGAATGGTGCTGAGGAAAATGGATTCTGACATGCAGAAAAATGAAGTTGGATTCTATATCACACATACAAAAGTATATGGGTTAAATAATTTTTATTTTAATTTTTCCAATTTTTATTAGTACATGTTTGCTATACATAAATTACCTCCATCATGGGGAGTTGGGACATGCACATAACACATTTTAATTCATTTTCTTCACCTTCTTTCCCCTACCCTCCATGGGTTAAAGATTTAAATGTAAGAACTGAAACCACAAAACTCCCTCCTAGAATAAAATAGAGGCAAAGCTCCAAAACGATGATCATGGCAATGATTTTTTTAGGTAAGACACCCAGAACACAAGCTGTTAACAAAAGCAAAAGTAGAGAAATATCAATTATGCCAAATTAAAGTTTCTGCATAGCAAACAAACAAAACAAAACAAATCAACAAAATGAAAAAGCAACTGATGTAACAGGAAAAAAATACCTGTAAACAATATATAAGAGGCTAATGTCCAAAATAAATAAGAAATTCACCCAATTCAATAACATACAAGCAAATAGTCTGATTAAAAATAGGCAAAGGGCCTATTTTGATATATTTCCAAAGACATACAGATGGCCAATAGATACATGAAACGGTGTTCAACATCAGAGAAATGCAAACTCAAATCGCCTCACACTTGACATGCTATTACTAAAAAAGACAAGAGATGAGTGTTGGTGAAGAGGTAGAGAAACTTTTATATATTTGGTTGATAGGAATGCAAGTTGGTATAGGCATTAAGGAAAATAGGAGGATCCTCAAAACTAAAAAGTAGAACTGTCACAGGAACTGGCAATCACATTTCTGGGTATACATCCAAGAAATAAAATCACTATCTCAAAGAAATATCTATAGCCCTATGTTCATCCCAGCAATACTCAAAATAGCCAACATACAGAACTACCCTGTCTACTGATGGATGATGGAAGAAAATGCGGTATGAGTCTCTGTGTGTACATAAACATACATAAATAATGTAATGTTAGTCTAAAAAAGAGAAATCCTACCATTTTTAATATCATGGATAACTATAGGAAACCAGCTAAATGAAGTGACACAGACAACTTCATATTTGCATCGAAAAGGATAAAATAATTAATTTAATCAAGGAGGAAAGAGGATTATATGTGGAAAACTACAAAATTCTACTGAACGAAATTTTAAAAAGCCAAATAAGTGGAAAATTCCATATTGCATGGAATAGAAGACTTGATACTACTGAAATGTCCATGGCTCATAAAGGGATCTACAGATCACATGTAATCCCTATCAAAATCACAATAGCACTGTTTACAGATACAGAAAAGAATCTTAACATTTATATGGAATTACTAAGTGCCTCAAATAGCTACAGTAGTCTTGAAAAATAACAACAAAGCTATAAGCATCACACTCCTTGATGTCAAATCACACTAGAAAGCTACAATAATCAAGACAGTATGGTATTAGGCTAGAGACAGACAAACAGACAAGGAAGCTAAGGTGACACAAACCTAAAATTCCAGCTTGTTGGAAAGGCAAAAGCATGAGGATCACAAATTCAAAGCCAGCCTGGCAATTTAGAAAGAATTCCTCCTAAAATAAAAATTGCTGGATGTAGCTTGGTGTTACATAGCTTGCCTAGCATGTGCAATACCCTGGGTTCAATTCTCAGTACCACTAAAACAAAACATATCAGATACCGACCAACAGAACAGATTAATGAATCGAGAATAAGCTCTCATATATACAGTCAAATGACCTTTGATAAAATCACCAACTATACACCATGGGGAAAGAATAGCCTTTTTAACAAGTACTACTGCTGGAAAAAGTGGATTTCCACATGCTAAAGAATCAAGTTGGACTCTTATACCATATACAAATGATAAACTTTAAATGAATTAAAGACCTTACCATAAGACTAAAAGTATAAAGCTAGAATAAAATGAGAAAGCTTCACAAGACTGGATTTGGCAAAGATTTCTTGATTAAAATACCAAGAAAATAGACAACGAAAGCAAAATATGTGGGACTTCAACAAACTTGAAATTGTGTAGCAAAGCACATAAATTAACAGAATGAAATGAGAACCTATGGAATGGTCAGAAACACTTACAAACCATTTATCTGATAAATAGTTAATATTCAGAGTCAGGCAGGAAGTTAGATTAGTAAGGTCTGGGGTGGAGGAATCAGATTAGCATGTTGTGTCAGTTATAATTAAATGAAGAAACAAAGACTTCTGTGTATGATACATTTTTTATAATCATTGTTGGGTTTCAAATCCAAAGCAATCCCACAGGGCACAATGACATTTTTAGGTTACATGCTGTGTACATCCCTTCTAAGACCCAGCTACCCAGCTGCCTATATCCAAAACATGGCACACACCATTCCAAGAAAAGTGGCAGAAACATAACAAAGAAAAGTAAAACCCCCAAGCAATTAAAGAAGTAAGAGATGATATTAATAGAGACAACTAAAAAGTAGAAGGCACACAGCTAGGGGTAATGCTCAGTGGTACAGTACTTGCCTAATATGCACAAGGTCTGCAATTTGATCCATCCTAACCAAAACTTGAGGATGGATAGGAAACAAAATCCAGCTCTATGCTATTCATATAAGTACAATACAACTATAAGAACACAGAGAACTGAAATTCAAGCGATGGAGGAAGATTACCAGGCAATTAATAGAAATAGTAATTTGATATGAAAATTACAAACATTTTAAAAGAGCACTTTGCAGTGTGAGCGATATTTCTGAAGCAAATAGAGAATAACAAGAGTCTTAAATTCATATAACCTCATTCAATTCAGCTCAGGGCTTGAGATTACTAACATCCAACAAAAACCTGATTCTTCAGTCTACCATATTCGTGTTCCTTCTGATACGAAAATCTGGTAAGTGCTACAATCTGGATATGATTTGAGTGTGTTTCCCAAGGCTTTGCAAGTTGAAATTTTTGCTTAAGCAACTATAAATCCATCTTACACAATAAGCATACCTTGCATCTTAATTTCTTAACTTGATCCACAAGTCTACCAAGATGAGTTTTTCAAATGGTTTGCTGAAATCTAGCCTGTCAATAATTTCTATGCATATACACTTACACAAAAACATACACATGTACATATACATAATACATAGAACCATAACATACCTCATAGGTAGTTCCATAATGGCACGTAAATTGGCACTGTCTGTTGGTTTCCGCATCTTGCTCAACATTAGTATAAAATATAACTCCATCTCCAGAGCAGGACACAATCTGCTTATCATTTGTGCATGGTAAGAACTTTGCACTAAATATATTTGCTCGATGGCCTGAACGAATTGTTGTCAAAACCTAAAACATATAGAGAAAATAGTTCATTTATTAATAATTTATTATTACTAATTTATTAGTAGTAGTAATTTATTATTCCTAGGAAGAAATATTTGTATTTAATATACTCATAGTCAGTAATAAATTCTCCTTGAGGAGTCGCATTTCAACAAAAGACTACAGTATTCAATTCCAAATTATAATTAGGGAAAAATCAGAACCACATGTATTTTCTTTTTGTTCCCTCTAAAATAAGAAGACTGAGTACCATCAACTGAAATAGTGCCATGAAAACTAATGTGCATATTTCTACTTATTTGACTCACTCATAAAATACTAGCAAATAAGAAACAACTATCTGGGCAAACTTATTCTCCCCCCAAGCTTCATGCAGTCATGGTGACTCAATCTAGTTTGTGATTGATTCATGGTCCAACACTGGGATTAAAGGTGTGAGTGCTACATCTGCTCTAAAGCAAGTAACCTGGATACAACCTAAGGTACAGAAAGACACACACACACACACACACACCCCGCACCCTTACCCCCAACCCCTGCTGGCTTTTGCTTTCTTCTGCCACATGAACTGCTGCCCTCTGCCAAGCCACTCTGCCTTGGAGTCAGCAGATTACGGACTGGAACTTCAATGAACTATAAGCTAAATAAATCTTTCTTCCCCTAACTTTGGGGATTAGGTACTTTGTCTCAGGAATGAGAAAAGTAACTAAGACACTTCGGAAAGTAACTGTATATTAAATGATTAAATTACTCCCCTCAGAATGAAGAACCAAACTGAATTTAATAGTTCTTAATCTCAAAGCAGTGAAATGGAACAGATGAAGAAAATAGTAGAAGTCCCAAAATCCAATTCCTTAACTATGTTCAAAAGATCAGAATTATTAGAACAGAAATACAGTTTTAAATTATTTATACTATCTGGGGACAATGGCACAAACCTGTAAACTCAGGCACTCAGAAACTAAGGTAGCAGCATCACAAGTTTGAAGCCAGCCTGGGTAACATGACTGTATCTCAAAATAAAATTTTAAAAGGGATAGGCAGAGTACTTGCCTAACATGTGCAAGGCCCTGAGCTCAACCCCCAGCACTGGGAAAAACAAATTAAATGAAGTATTTGCAACACACATTGCTGTTAAAGAACTAATTTCTCCATCATGCTTAACAATTGAGAAGAAAAATAACACATTTTTAAAAATGGGCAAAAGACCCAAACAGACAACCGCAGATACTCAAATAGCCCTTAAAAATATAACAAAATACTTATTATTCATAAGTGAATTGGTTCTAATTCTCACTTAATAGACTGACAAATATTCAAAAGCCTGACAATAGACTCAGAAGGCAAGCGGTGGGGAACCAGCTCTCACTCACTGCTGGGAGCAGTGCTGAATGGCTCTCCACAGTGGAGGGTAGTGCAGCAGTAACTCACAGAAGTCGTGCTGGCCATGTGGCCAGGCAAGTCTCTTTGCAGGAAAGTACCCTAAAGACAAGACTCCAACAATACAAAAACAACTTATGTACAAGGTTATTTACTCAGTTACTTATAAGAGCAAAATATAAGACTAGTTGAATAGGGCCAGGGATAGAGGCACATGCCAGTAATCCCAGCACTTGGGAGGCTGAGGCAGGTGGATCACCATGAATTGGAGGCCAGCCTGGGCTACATAAGCAAGTTCAAGGCCAGCCTGGACTGTATAGTGAGACTCTGTATCAAAGGTGAAAATAACCACAAAAAACTAGTACAATAAATTATGGTGTATCTTCACAGTAGGTGCACAGGGGAACACAAAGTGAGTAGGAATATTTATTGTGCTTTAAAAAATACAAAAATGGGATAGATGAAAGCATAGACACATTAGTTGGTTTGGTTATATCCTGACAGACAGATCAGTTGAGTAAAAGCAAAAATCTGTAAGTCCATGGTAATTTTTTTACAAGATGCTGGGGACAAGCAAATGCTCTTGTTTATACAAATCTTTGATCCTGAATGTCACTGTAATTCAGGGGCATCTGTTGAAAGCTTGGTCCCAAAATAGATCCAGTAAGAGGGTGAATCCTTGAGAATGGCATAAGCCAGACCTCAGGTCCTGGGGCGTGTGCCCCTTAAAGGTGACTGAGGGACCCGACCCATTTCTCTTCCTTGGTACTTCCTGGTCATGGGGTGGGTGGTTCTACTCTGCCACAAGCTTTGCTCTAGTGTGCTGTCTCATCACAGGCTCAAAGCAACAGAGCCAAGCATCATATTCCGAAATTTCCGTAAGTGTGTGCCAAGATAAACCTTGCTGCGTTTTTAGTTGTCCTGGTTCTTAAGATAGGTTTTCACTATGTCATCCAGTACAGCCCTGCTGTACTCAGTATGTCAAAACTGTGATCTTCCTGCCTCAACCTCCCAAGCGTTGTGATTAGAGGTACTACCTCATCTTCACTGCCTTTTTTAGAAGTTATGTATCTTAGGTACTTTGCTAGAATGACAGAAAGCTAAGACAAATGTAAATTAATAGACACAGAACCTAGCTGAGCATGCTAGTGCATGCCTGTAATTCCAACACTCAGCAGGCTGAGGCTAGAGAATCACCATAGTTCGAGGTCAGTCTGAGCTACATAAACGAGTTCAAGGCCAGCATATCTCTACATGGTGAGATGCTGCCTCAGAAACAACAACAACAACAACAACAAAAACAAAATAAAACAAACAGAAGCCTGGAATGGGGGTACAGCTTAGTGATAGAGCAAGCGTGTAATAAATAAGAAGGCCCTAAGTTCAATCTTCTCCACTGTAATCAATCATCAAATGTAGAAAGGATGACAAACTTTAAAATCACTGTTTTTAAACTAGGCATGAGGTGGATGCCTGCAATCTCAGCACTCTTGAGGAGAATCACAAGTACAAGCCTAGCCTGAGCAACCTAGTGTATTAGTCAGCACTTACAAGAGCTTGCAAGGCCAGGGCAAGGTTCCTCAAAGGACTGCACATGCTCGGAATTAGATTTACTGCAGGACAAAGAAATGTACAACATTGGCCTACAATGGTCACCCACAGAGTCAAATGTAGGACAGTGTAAAAGATCAGTCCATGTACTAGAGATCCAAAGGATCCAGCCGAAGGCTTGGAGCCCAGAGGGCCTGGGGCTCACAGCAATGTCCCATACAAGTCCACCTCAGAAGGCCGAAGGGCTCTATACAGGAAGGTCGCAGGGTCTGCACTAGATACTACAGAGTCTGCACCAGGCCTAAAGGCCCGGCTGGAAGCTAAGCAGAAAGCCAGGAGACCACACCCAAGCCAAAGGTCAACCAGAGCTCCACAAAGGAAACAGCAGCCATTCTTGGCAACAGAGAGGACAGGAACACCTCCCAGAGAACAGGTGAAGCTCTTTCAAGGAAAATCAGCCAAAATCCGCACCTCCCCCCGTCCATACTGTGTGTGGGGGGAATCCTTAGAGTGGGCCTTCCACATCCAGAACCAAGCTGATACTCTATTCAGCTGGGCATTCCCCACTCAAAGTTTGATACTTAATTAACCACCACACCTAGTGAGACCCTGTCTCAGGAAAAAATAAATAGGGGGAGCATATAGCTTAATTCTACGGCCCTGGGCTCAATTCGCAGTGCCACCAAAATAAAGCAAACAAACAAATCAACCAATTACTGGTTTTTAATCACATTACAAAAAACTGATTTGGATATTAATCATTAATTAATATGAAAACTGACAGAGAAAAGGCTTTTAGGAAAAATTTTTTTCCATGGTCTCAACATATATACCTCCTCAGAGATAGTTCATTAGTTATCAAGCGCAGCCCAAGTGAAGAGTCAAACTTAATAATAGACTAACATTATGCACCATAATACCACCCGTGGGGAACTCTTACCAAAAATGTTTCATCTAAATCTACTCTTAAAAAAAGCAACCAGACAAATCCACATTGAGAGTCACACTATAAAACAACTCTCTGACACATCAATATCATGAAATATAAAGAAAAACTAGGGTGAAACCTTAAAGAGAGATATCACGGTCTTGCACCCTGTCAGCTACTTTAGGATGGTTTGCCAAGCAGCTAACTATACATGTCACTCACATAGTCATTAAACTCTTAGGCTAATTAATAGGCTTTTGGTTTTGTGGGTGCATTCATCATATTCAGCAGTCATCACTCTGTGGTTTACCTTCATTTAACAGGTTTTTACACAGCTTTAAAAACAAAAGCAGAAGCCTCACTGCTTCATTTGTCACTGTAAACTGAAAAGGATTCCTTTATTAAAAACAGAATTAGTGAGGAAGAGTCCCTTTCTTTTGAACAAATCTCAATTTCAGAGGCCCCTTTCTGAACTTACTTCCCCTACTGATTTTACTACTTAAAATTCTGATGATGGTGATGAAAAGCATTACAGAAAAACATTGTCCTAGTAAGTACTTAGGTAGAATATAAAAATATCAAGTTTTGCTCTTGTTGACCCAAGGTATCACTGAAATAAACCATTAATCAAACATAACCTCAAAATGAAATTATTTTAGGTTGAAAGATGATAGTATTTAAATATTTTAACTGTTTAAATATAAAAAAAGGCCAAGTGTAGAGGCATATCCCTGCAATCCTAGCATTTGGGAGGCTAAGGCAGGAGGTTTGCTGGGAGTTGAAGCTACCCTTGGCTATACAGTGAGTTCAAGGCCAGCCTGACCTACACAGTGAAACCATCTCAAAAAACAAAACACATTAATTTATAAGACTGATAATATTAAATAAGACTTTGGTTTGCTAGTCTCCCACATTCTCACTGATATAAAAATTGTTACACATACCCTCTTTGTGTAAGTTAACAAGCTAAAACCAACAAAAATAAAAACATAATCCTAATTAAAAGTATGATGCCCCTGTTTATTGAACCAGATGAGGCATTTTACTAAAATTTAGCCACTGTTTATGAACTATTAAAATCCAGTTTCTTAAACTACTTAGCAGAAGATTAGACTGTGTATCAAAGTAAATGGTGACCTGTAAAATCCAGTTTCAAACAGCCAAACAGGTCCATTCATACATCATTATATAACCTAAATACATAAAAAATTTTCCAAAAGGTAGAGACCAACAGAAATATAAATGTATTTTAGAAAAAAATTATGGAGATGAACCGATTCTCAATTTCTGTACAAGGAAAAGATGCTCAGAAAAGTTTAGAAACCTTGGACAGAACTGTAAAAAACATACACTTATACACACTGTGGTCTGTTGAATAGTGCCCCCAAGCCTCATGAGTCATAGAGATGGCTCAATCTAGCATCTGTCATTGGTTCGTTGTCTAGTGCTAGGATTGGCAGTGCGAGTGCTGCACCCGCCCAGCGGCTAGGAGCTGGCATACAACATAAGGGAGGGATGAAGGCGTGCCTTTACTCTGTTTGCCCTTTTTGTTCTTGCAGCTCATGGCTGCCATGAATGGCTGCCCCTCAGCCATGCCACCCCACCTTGGAGCCAGTTGAGTATGGACTGAACTTCCAGAAACTGCAAGCCAAGCAAACCTTTCCTACCTTCATTTTGGGCATCAAGTATTGTGTCTCAACACCAAGAGAAAAGTAACCAAGACATACACATATATCATTACACACCCATAATACATTTTTTATGGACCCCTTCATTCAAATACCTAAATATTAAATAATGCTCACATTGTGGTAGTTCTAAAAAAGTAGTAGTACAATTGCTGAGCCACTTACCAAATTACTGTTTCTTAGCTGCAAATTTACCCCTCATTTTTACAGATTAAGCAATATAGCTGGGTCCTTTAAATACTTTTCCTTTGTCAGTTGCCAAACTCTTAAGCTTTGTCAGGAGGAGGTACTAGAAGAACATTTTAAGGAAAGAGAATTTACTTCCGATTTTTGATGTTCTCCCCTTGGTGCAGCAAGCATGGACTCTCCAGTTCTAGGCTCTGCGTCACAGGAGGCTCCTCTACCACCACAGCACCAGTCTTGCAGGGTGGTGAGCTTCTCCAGGGCGCAGTTCCTAAATCAGTAACACACTAGGCAGCATCCAGCAGCTTCACCTGCAACACCATCTCCCTCCCCAAGTCCTGGGATAGTTTGCAGAGCACTGTGTTTGATGAGCCACCTCTCCTTCAATAGTCCTCTCCGGAATCATAGAAGGAGGCCTTGCAGTAAGTTCTACCAGCCTGTCACTAATGCAACTCCTCTGCCACCCAGTGACCCATGGCATGCCCTATTCAGTAATGCGTAAGTCTTAGTACCAGGAAGGTTTAGGAGGCCACTTCTTTGGGTAGTTTATCAGCCCTAAAGTAAGTGGTGGCTCACTGTATCTATTATTTCTGGGCTTTCTTTTTTTCTTTTGATCTTTACATTTAGTAGCCAAACCCTCATTATCCCAATCTCTTTTTCATAGGCAAAATTCTTTATATTGAACCTTCCCTAATGAAATTAGTGTGTGGTTTTTCTTACTGGATTCTAACTGATACAATCAACAATATGCAGTTGCTACCACTACAAAAAAAATAAAGTTTTTAAAAAGATACATTTTCAGAAAAATTATTAGAATAGATGTTAAATAATGCAAGAAACAGAAAAGTGAAAAAAATGAGTTATGAAGCAGCCAAGAAATAAACAGCGTGTTCTATGCATGAGTTCTATTTTTGCAGACTCAACCAGGTACCACTGAAATGTTACAAAACACAGAAGTTGTTTATTTTATCATTACTTACCTTTTTGGGTCATTATTCCCTAAAGAATAGAGTTTAATAACTATTTGCATGGCATTTACATTCTATGCAACACCAAACAATCTAGAGATGACATTAATTAGAAGGACTCATGTAGGGTTCTATGCAAACATTACGCCTTTCACACCAGGGAACTGAGAGCAACCCCCGGGTTCTGACATCCACAGCACTCCTGGAACAAACGCCCCAGAATAGGGGAACAACTATATTCTCAACAAGAACTTTAAAGGGTTCTGAACATTAAAGATCTTACAAATTTTAACATAACCACTGATGTTCATAGAACAGAAGGCCATGCTGGGTAATTAGCAGGTAAGGCTGCTATTGAAGCAAAAATTAAAAAATCAGAGTTCTTCACATAGTACTCGCTTGGCCACTTACCTAAAAATTTTAAGTGAAACAAAAAAAGAGTAAATTTCAAATTAATAAGAGAATAAGAAAATGAAACACTGACTACGCTTGGCAGCTTTAGTCACACTATTCTAAACATTAATATGAGCAAGTTTTAAAACACTGAAATAATCCAGATATGGTAAAACACACCTATAATCCCAGCATTCTGGAAGGTAGAGAGAGAAGGATTGCAAGTTTAAGCCCAGCCTGGGCAACCTAATGATTTTACAGAATCCTGTTTCAAAATAAAAAGGGGTTGGGATGTAACTCATGGCGAAGGCCCAGTACCACAAAAAGAAAAAAGAAGTTAAAACATTAGAATAAGGTTTTGTATAAAGATAATTCATACTTTACATACAGTACACAATTTTCTTATAGATTGTATAAAGAAACCAAGGGCACACTACAAAGAATCTGCACATATAAGAAACATTTTCTTAAATGGCTGGCCCCATCAACACTAAGAGTCACATAAGTGTATGCTTTGCCCTGAGTAAATAAAGATTCACAACTCTAATTGGACAAGGCAAACTGTTGAAAAAACCCTACTCTAAGAAATTATTTTTACTCCAGTGGATCATCGTCTCATCAGTATGTCCAATTTTATCTTGAACTCTACTAATAAGTCTACTGTCTATGAGGTCATATAGTTACTTATGTACATATTTGTCACTAACCATGAACTGATACTTTATAAAGTTCACAAGGATAAAATCAAACTCTGCCTACACATTATATTTACTATCTTTTTTTTAACTATAATGTCTGGCACAGAGTAGTAGCTTTGTGTTAGAATGTTCTCTGAGAAAACTTAACAGTATAATTTTTAAAAATTCATAATATTTTAAAGAGGAAAGGGTTAAAAGTGGTAACAATTTGTTTCATATAAAAACAATGTAGGCCAATCACAGACTGCAGGCCAAGGAGAACAAGAAGTCAACAAGAAGCTAAGACCTCCTGTGAGTCGGCACCATGCGTAGGCTGACTAGGGGAGAGCCAGATGGCAGCCTCTTCTAGTGCCTGGGCAGAGAGACAAAAAGAACCAGTGTCTCCCCTCTCCACTGCCAGCGACCAGCTAATCCAAAAAAACACAGGCTATGATGGTAGCAAATGAGCTAACACACAACTTAATACTTGTAGTATTTGATGTTTCACTGATTTTGCTCAAAAGTCTGATAATCTATAACAATATGCAGTGTAGTATACATGGGAGTCTGATAACAATATGCAGTACAGTATACATGGGAGATTTTCTTCTGAAGGTGGTAGCCACTGTTAATTCCCTATTACTTTGTTTTGAAATCCTGTATCATTCTTATTGTTTTGCTTCCTTGGGTTTTATTGTTTTATCTTGTTTGATTTCATTGTATCTGATGGCATGGACAGCAAGTTTTAGGACAAGATACATTAATGGTAGCCATTTTTCATTTACTATTACCTTGTTTTGAAGTCCTGTATTGCATTCATTGTTTTGTTTTTATTGGTTCTATTCTGTTTCTGTTTTGTTTGATTTTACTATGTCTGAGGTATGGGCAGTTATTTTGAAGACAACAAGAGGCATTATGATAATCATTGTTGATTTTCTATTATCTTGTTTTGAAATTCTGTGTCACTTACATTGTCTTGTTTTGATTGGTTTTATCCTGTTTTATTTTGCTTGGTTTTATTCTCTCTAAAATAAAATAAAAAAAAAACAATCTAAAGATGGCACAGTACAACTGCTAACTAAAATAATGTAACAGTTTAAGATCATTTCAGGTGACAAACTAAGAGTACTATCTTTTTATTATCATCTACAAAAACTTTAAGTACAAATATATCTTCCTTCAACATTTTTAATATTCTCTCTAAATGCTTAAAATTCAGCCGTGTGTGGTGGCACACACCTGTAATCCCAGCACTCGGGAGGCTGAGGCAGGAGGATCATGGTGAGTTCAAGACCAGCCTAGGCTACAAAGTGAGCTTAAGGCCAGCCTGAATGGCATAGAGAGACCCTGTCTCAAAAAGACAAAAAAAAAAAAAAAAAGCTTAAAATTAAAATAATTTAAAGCCAGGTGCAATGCCATTAGTTTATAATCCCAGTTATTGGACAGACTGACTCAGAAAGATTACAAGTTTGAGGTCAGCTGAGAAACTTAGCAAGACTCTGTCTCAAAATTTTAAAAAGGGTGTGGGGTAGGAGCTGGAGATGTACCTTAGTGGTAGAGTATTCATGGATTCAATCTGCAGTATAAACAGAATTGAACCAGAATGTTTATAAAATTAAAGATATTATATATAGAATAGCAAGAGACACAAATTTAAATGACTTACTGAGATGCAAAATTCCAACACTCTGGAAACTAGTAATCAAACTTAAATAATGGGGGAAGAGATACAGTTCAGTGGCAGAGCACTTGCCTAGTATGAGAGTCCCTGGGTTCAATCCCCAGCACCGCCAAGAAGAAGAAAAAGAAAACCCTTAACTAACGTACATTAATTCTATAAGTATTTACATTCCAAAGTGCTCTTAAATGTAAAATAAAGTATCTAATTTGAAGACCCTTGTTTCAAAAATAGTGAAAATTAAAATTTGTTTCTAATACCTTACAAAGAAATCATAATGGTAAGGAAATTAATCTACTGAAAAATATTTATGCTACTGAAAAAATATCACATTTTCTTTTTTCCCCTCAATGTTATGAGACAGTGTTACTTGTGGCAATAACTATCCATGTGGATGAAACAAAGTATACCCAAATTTTCTAGAATTTGAAAGGCTGATTAAAATCTTATGTATCTCTAAGGAAACTAAAAGACCTTCACATAATAACTTCTAAAATATTCAATTTAGCAACATGAAAATGCCCATCCCATATTTATTTACAATTTCTTTATTTCTAGCTTTTGGATTTTTTTCTCCCATTACATTTTTTACACACACATATCTTTTTCATCTTTTTTTTTTTTTTTTTTTTTTTACTTTTTTTAAGAAAGACCACTTTACCTTTCTGCTGTAAGGATTGCTAATTACTAACTTGGTGTCATCTGAGCCAGATAAAATATATTCTCCAGTGTCATTCCAACAGATGGTATTAACCTAAAAAGAAAGCAAAAAAGAACCATAAGCAAACTAAATATAAAAGGAATTACAGCATCATTCATTTAATTGAGCTCTTAAGGGCTCTAATGGATAAAGTAGACAGCACATAAGAATGGACAAGCAATACAAAGCAGAGAGATGGGAATTCTAGAAACAATTTAAAAAGAAATGTTAAAGATCAAAAACAGTGTAACAGAAATGAGCAACATCTTTGGCAGCCTTATGAGTAGACTGGTCATGGTCAAGGATAAGTTTGAGGTTGTTGTCAACAACAAACCACAAAACTGAAAAAATATTAATACTGAAAAATAAAA